>NQII01004407.1:27409-92028 GCA_002778355.1 Clitarchus hookeri
CCACCCAAGACCAACTCCACCCAAGACCAACTCCACCCAAGACCAACTCCACCCAAGACCAACTCCACCCCCAACACCACCTCCACCCCCAAGCCCAACTTCACCCAAGAAAAACTCCACCCAAGACCAACTGCACCCCATACAACTACACCCAATACCAACTCAACCCAATACCCACTCCACCCATAGCAACACCACCCGATACCAACTCCACACAATACCAATTTCACCCAATACCAACTTCACCCTAGATTGATTCTACAGAAGTCTAATACTTCCCACTGCTGGTTCTTGGCAAGATTTGCTGAGTCCAAGACTAGATCCTGACGAGACCAGTTCCAGCAAACTGTCTACATCAACAAGAAACACCAACCTGTCAAACCACATAACAATACAAACCAACGATGATGGACATCCTCTAAAAAAAGTCTCATTTTAAGCGTCGCAGCTATCCTCTTCGCAGAAAATATTCGCAGAATCTTTGCAAGACATTTCTACAAGAGCTGTTCGTACCAAAGGATCATACTAAGTAACCAAACTAACTTACCAGGCTATCTGACCAGGCCAATCACTAGTTGCGAAAAATAAAAAAAAAATTTCCCCTCATTTCCTTTATTCTCCATATAGAAGTCTGTCGATTTTAAACGAACAGAGAAACTCATAATACTTAGAATCTAACTAGGTCATTCATTCATGCACTTACATAAATTTGATCTAAAACCGACTCTCACAATTGATTGTTTACACCACTGAATTAAAAGTATTTCAGGGAAGCAGAAAGGACTATAAAATAAATTAAACAATCACTAGTATGTATACATACATTTAATACATTACTAATGTTATACAATATATATCTTTCTTTTTTGATTGTACATTCGATATTAACATTTCTCACATGATAAAATCACAAGCATACGTGCAACACTGGTATATCTGACAGCAAAGTGTACTAAATACAGCTCCTATGGATTATTTACCAATATGGAATATAACATAGTATATTCAACCCCATTCTTCCTCACTCCCTTCACACAAACACATCCGGCATTCAACAAGTCCTGCAGGAGCCACGAAGTTTGCGATAAAGATATTCTTGTGTAGAAAGATACACTATGAATATGTAGATTGTTTGATAAGAGAAGAGGAGAGCAACTTTAAACAACCAGGTTTCGAGAAATACTAGACACATGGAAAAGCACTCCTTCACCCCCTTTGAGAATAGATAGAAGAAGTATTTTGCTGTTGTGAGTAAACATTATTTTGACATTATGAAATCAATTTGCTCTCTGGAAATGTTACATGACTCTCTCTCTCTCTCTCTCTCTCTCTCTCTCTCTCTCTCTCTATATATATATATATATATATATATATATATATATCCTAGTATCAGCACTGCTGCATCCGTAGCATCTAATTTTAAATAAATGCAATATGAAATTTGTTTTTATTGGCAGATATTTAAGAATTAATTGGCTTGCTCCTGGTTGTTCATGTGTCATGAACTACTATTGAACAGTCCTTTTTTATACTGAGGACACTGGAATATTATTTGTGATATACAATGTGGCAAGAGCGCCTGAATAATTTGTTCTTATTACATTGCTACCAGCAAACGGTGGATCAAGTAGAGTTTGTAATCATAAATACATTATTGAGTGCAACGTTTTGGTACCATAGCCTTGGCAGGATGACGTTGTTAAAAGTACATTACAAAATGTGATACAATAGCCAATATCTTAACCGCCTCGTATTCACTTCATCTTACTATAGCTCCTAAACATGATATGTCTTATTACAAATCATAAATCCGTATTGTTGCTTTTATTACAAATAAGCTCTCTGTAAATATCCAATCTATTACAATGACACTTCTCTAATATAAACTTCACGGATACCGAATTTTTTCAGTGTGTACGAATGAGACTTATATTAAAAGACATTTGCAATTAATATAAACCTTTTACAAAATTTTGAAGTATTGACTCAGTTTATTGGGTAAATAAGGCATTTTTAGTACAGACTTCACCTTCATTTACCATTGGAATATATATATAATTGGAATATAAGTCAACAAATATTTGTTGCTAAGAATAAAAAGTAATACTAATGTATTTTTTTTCTCCAAGAGAACATAAAACTACTGTGTATTGCTGAGAACTGTACGTAGCCTGTTTGCTTGGAAAAACAACGAAACTTAACAATGAGGTAAAAACTCTATAAAACAAATGGATATATTATTGTCGATACAGAACTTGAGATTAAAATTTCTAAAACTAATGTATTTATTTCATGTAATATCTTCAGATCTGGCTTCTTAAAACATAATTGCATTAAAATATATTTCTCGTTACCAAATTCTCGCTGCTTCCAAACCAGGCAACGGCCTTCATAACCAATTACTCTATGTTTTACATTATGCAATAAATAACTCATAAACAAAGACTCTACAACTCGTTTAGAGTAGCAGAAGAAAGCTGCCAGACTCTGCTATAACAGAATTGCTCAAATATATTCCAGTGTACACGCTAAGACGAATGGGTACTCCAGGAAGAGTGGGGTTGAATTTTCTACGTACAGATGTTACATAAGGTTTCGATTGCAAATAAGCACGTATTTTTCTGTTTAAGAAAGTCACTGGTGGTATATATCTCAATAAACAGATACAACAAACAAAAAACCCACTTTTTTATCATGTATTTCCCTATAAAAAATTATCTTGGCTTTCAAACCAGACAACAGCCTCAATTTAAAACAGGTATTTCTCGAAATTTTGGTTAGGATATGAATTTAAATTAGAATATTAAAATGCTTAAATAATTTTGCAATTGAATTCTGTATGAATCTTACATCTGTCTCACTAAACATTATTATCTGATGTTGTTTTAGCATACTGCTGTGTTAAGAAAACTAGTTGATTATATCGTATACGGCCTAACATCAGCCCTCAAGGCTTTCGAAGGAAATCCCAAGGTATAGGGGAGGAATGTGCACTCCTGCACTGCCACTGCTTGTTACTAAATAATACTTAATAGGATAATTGTCTTATGGACAAAAATACTTAGGTTTTTACAGATTTATTGTGAACCGGAGCTGGCTGTATTAACGCGAGGTTGAGAATGGATGAGCAACTTTTTCTTAAATAGACTGAAAACACATTCCTTATTAACTTAGATAAGTTATAAAGACTGACTTTTAACAAAACTTGGAGAAAACGAACGAAATCACGAACTTCATAAAATCTAAAGTAGACATATAACAGAAATTATGTTTTTTTTTTAGTTGGATCATTTTTTGGGGGCCAACGTACACTGCTCCAATCAAACCCGCCGAAAAAAAAAATATTAAGTATACACCTGTACTTAAAAATACCAGCACATTAAAATAAAAAAAATTTCAAGTTGAAAATCTTAAGTAATAATAGTTTTAGAATATGATATTATTATTTTTAATATGTTGCTTATAAACCGAGATGAAAAAGGACTCTTTCGCCTTATTCGTAGCAAACAAAATATATAATATTTATATATTTTATGTTGTGTTTTCATTTTAAATTGTGAGCCTTTCTGATACACACCGATCCTTTAAGTTGTTATAACTACGTAATAAACATCGGATTCCTCATGATATTTATAGCAGACAAAAATATGGTTAAGATAGAATCAGAGTTTCCCCTGTGTGCTTGTGTACTAATAAATGAAATATACAAAATGGGAAGAAATTTCTAAAAGACGAAGACAGCTTCACACATTGTCGGAGTAAAAAGGTCCTGTATTACTCTCCGCGTATTTTACACAAACTTGTTGTTTTTTGGTTGCATTAACATTCAATACATGTGATTAACAGCTGTCATTTTTAATAACTAATATTTAAACAAATGGCCCGAATGGGTTGAGAGTACCAATTCTCTTAAATTCAGGATGAGGAGGGTAATATTAGGACAGCGAAATGAACACAGCTCAATTTTTATTTCTGTCGTAATCAATTAGTAGGTACAAATATTTACTCAGTATAACAAGTGCAAATATTCAAATTCATAAAATTTGTGTGTTCTGCAAATTACTTAGAGTGAATGTGCAAACTAAAAAATTGGCTTTTAGATACAACTTAATACAGTATGTGACACAATACTCACTTCGTGACAAAAACAAATGGAAATCCACACTTCAATCTGGAAATGTCTCATGAACACAATATTTATTGCACGGAAAGACCCTACAGACAATGACGCAGTCAAAAAACTTATAAGAAAACAGCTGAATAATACTCAAAAATCACTCACTGTTTCTTACAATATCGCGATAACCAATTAAAGAGCAAGTCCCTAAGAGTTGCGTTTAGTAATCACTTTTCCATACGATCGTGGTACCTTCACGCCGACGAACAAATAGAGTGAGCGACTACAATTTTCATACCACAGAGCATACGTATTGGTCACCTCCACGAAAAACTTATTATTCATGTGTGATTTGGAGGAATAGTATTGGAACCAGATGNATAAAGAGCAAGTCCCTAAGAGTTGCGTTTAGTAATCACTTTTCCATACGATCGTGGTACCTTCACGCCGACGAATAAATAGAGTGAGCGACTACAATTTTCATACCACAAAGCATACGTATTGGTCACCTCCACGAAAAACTTATTATTCATGTGTGATTTGGAGGAATAGTATTGGAACCAGATGTTACAAATCTGAAATGTTGAAAGTCACAAATCATTACATGAAAGTAAAATTTTGACACAGTAACATATCAAAGTGGCACAAAGCTCACACCTGCGATATACAAAGATCCTGGTCAAATTACTCGTAACCGAAAGCCATTTGCAACACCATAATTATCAAAAAAATTTACAACAAAGAATGATTGAGGATCATAAAATAAAACCTAGTAAACTCAAGATAGAAAGTGATTTATTTAGTGACAAATAGTTATTTTATGAAGCATTCATTAATAATAACGCCTGGGTTTTTACAAAGAAAGAAAACGGTACGGGATGTTAATATTTTTGTAAGCCCTCATATGGATGAACTCATGGTTTTATCATAATCTTGCATGACCGTCACTGGTTTTAATAGGAAGGATCTTACAAAGGCCTTTAAATTAACGTGTTCACCCATAGTTAGAGGCTCCACATGTAAACATCGTCACAAATCAGGTTATAACAAAGCACATTCACGTCCGTACTTGCTGCCTACATCAACACGACTGACACGTCAAGTTTCTTGCAATGTCATCGCCTTACTAAGTTATTATTTAGGTTGGTTTTTTTGTATGTTAATGATCCTTACATTATATGTCAACTTTTTTCAGAGCATCTTAGGTTGACTGCCACTTAATTTTTTTTTCTGGTTTAACATTTTTTTTGGCACCGGCTCCATGATTTGACATAAGTCTGTTGGTCTGCATTGAATATTTGCAAACCCACTCAAACGAGTTACGGGAACCTCGTTCACCTGTCTCGTGACAGTATCGCCTTCGAGATGCACGAGAGAGATCAGCAGTGTGACAGATAGCAGTTCTGGTTCTCTGAATATGGTGACCTCAAATTTGAACTGAACATCGGAATACTCTTCCGTTTCGACATAGGTGAATATTAAAACCAAGAATAACATCACAGATAATAATCCCGTATGCCAGTGAGCTATAATTAATGATTGCAGTCATAATGGTTTAAAATGAATAACATACGTCCAGCAGTATGACATTGGATCAATGCAGTAACAATAGGGTGTTTATCAGTATACATATTTACTTATCATCAACTGACTTAATATTGCAGCTCCAAGTAGGATCCTCGACAGCTGTAGATTTCCTCCAGATGCTGTTAGTAACACCAACAATAAAGGTGATCTGCGTGGACTTAGTCGCTTAGTGGTTACCTTGGTGTCACAGAGATTGTATGTGCTGGATAGAGATAGTTACATTAGTAGTATACATTAGGTAGTTATAACTCAAATGTTTCGCGTGGAACAGGCTAGGTCATTTGTGTGTTTATATGCTTTCCTACCATCCACACTACTATGCACGAAAACGAAACCTGGAAGAATTTGCCGTCTATAAAACTGCATTGCTGTTGTGACAGAATATTTGCGATAACAACACGACAGATACAGCTACTGGGAGGTTTATTATCTGTGTTGCAAGTTAGCCAGGCTCTTTACAAAAACGTGCAGGGTAAGGAGCAAGTCATATATTCCTAATGCACCGTGTGTGAAACGAGGGCTTTGATGACCAACTGTAATTTTAAAATAAAATCATCGTTCCACTTCGACTCATCTCCGCCTTACCATTCCAGCATATCGCTTTTCGTCGGAATACGTAACGTATGTATGTATATGTTAGTGAAATCCTTGACATTGTTCCGCCCTAAGCCCTGTATTTCCGATACTCAGCAGCTGATATTACGTACCTCCGCCTAATGCTGTGACTCACCCTACATCAACGTCCTCATAAAGGAAACTACTAAGCTGCTGGCCTACTACATCTGTTAGCGTATACTTACATTACGTGTAACGCCACGTATTCCTCAGCAGTATACTTCCCCGTGAAACAAACATCACTCCTGCTCCCGTCAATNTTAAACTGCATGCCTACTACATCTGTTAGCGTATACTTACATTACGTGTAACGCCACGTATTCCTCAGCAGTATACTTCCCCGTGAAACAAACATCACTCCTGCTCCCGTCAATAATACTCTATGTCAGATTATATTTGGACTGTTTAAGAGCGTCACATTTATTTTTCGAGAAATAAAAGTATATAGAAGTATATGTATTTCTATTACTAAGCATTTTACAGCAAATTTTAATTTCCAATAAAATAATTTTAATTCTCTTTTTTTTGTAACTTTACAAATTAATTTTTAAAAAAATCTTTGTTGATCTACCTATTGCTGCACATGTCTTGATATAGAAGAATGTAACAAATGTAAACTTTTTTCACGTTCGAGAAATCCTTGCGTTTTTATTTTGAGCAAGGTATCTACTCTGCATATATCACCAATTTATCAAAACTAGACAAGGAGCATCAATATTATTGAATAAACGTTTGAAAATATTTTGGTGGTATCATTTAATTTCAAGTGAGTGGGTTCGGCATTACACATTTAAACAAATGAGAATTAAATTTTGGTTTACACAGAGCCCAATATATAATAAACAGAAAAAAAATTATGTTTAATGTTTCTGATTAATATAAAGGACATATCCAGATATATGTCCCGTTGAAAATACTATGTATAACACATCGAGCAATATAATTGACCAAAAATTTTGGTTTTATAAGAACAAGCATTTTAATAAACATTAAAAATATATATAGGACACATGCACATACACTTCAAGTTACGTCAGTCTAATAACCTAAGTCAGTTCAATATGTTTATAAAATATTTCACAGTGAATTAAAAATTTGTATTGATAACACAAATTTGTGTAATTTGAAGATTGTTAGATACGTTGTCATATTCTGTAAGTGGAATCGCAACATGGAGTAGAATCCGAAAACGTCATTAACCAGGATAACAACAAGTTTATCAAATTAAACATATTATATTATTTTTGAAAATGTCTTGTAAACCGTTTTCCACTAGCAAGCAACACACAATATCATTAATAATGCGATAAATTGAAGCTCTCTTTTCTAATGTATATAACTCTCAAAAATTTAATTCATGGGACATGAAATGTGCTTCAAAAAAATTTTTACATGTAAAAATATAAAAAGCTATGTCAAAATTAAAAAAAACTATTGGAACAAATATCCGGTTGAATTAAGAACATCGACAAAAATTTCACACTATTTTAACTATTCACATAGTTTTATTAACTTGGTCATATGAAAGACGTANTGGAATCGCAACATGGAGTAGAATCCGAAAACGTCATTAACCAGGATAACAACAAGTTTATCAAATTAAACATATATTATTTTTGAAAATTTCTTGTAAACCGTTTTTTACTAGAAAGCAACACACAATATCATTAATAATGCGATAAATTGAAGCTCTCTTTTCTAATGTATATAACTCTCAAAAATTAAATTAATGGGACATGAAATGTGATTCAAAAAAATTTTTACATGTAAAAATATAAACAGCTATGTCAAAATAAAAAAAAACTATTGGAACAAATATCCGGTTGAAATAAGAACATCGACAAAAATTTCACACTATTTTAACTATTCACATAGTTTTATTAACTTGGTCATATGAAAGACGTATAAAAACTGCAAACAGCAATCATTTCATTTACTCAAAATAATTTACGAGATAAATTTCGTGAAAGAAACCAAATATGTCATATCCCACGTTATGAAAATTTTATTAAGTAGTTCAGGAATAACGAAATCATCCATTAATCACAGGAAACACAAACACATTTCTTAACAAGGTTTTAATCATAGTCGTAAGACATATTACTCTAATTAAAAACATACTAATTACTTCATGGGTGAAAATGCTTTTGAGAATTTGCTTAAAAAATTGCCTTTATAATTGTCATAATATTCTACACATGATACATTAAATTCAAAGAAAATTATTATTAACGATTATTTCTTTTAAACAGGAAGGTGACATCATATGCGTACAAAAGATAACTAAGCGCAATATATTTATCATCTTAATTACTTTTGTCATTTGGGATATTAATAATCGAACGTTTTCATCAAAATATATGTACTATATATCCGTAAGTAATATAAATACTATATGACATATTTATTATTTTTGATATCATACGTGAATAAACTCCCAATTTCGAATAACACATATAAAGAACTACATATAAAGGGCATTGAATTATTAAAACGCTATTTAGGGAAGCATTTATATCCCCAAATACACACATTCCATTATTCAAGATAATGGAAATTAATTTTTAAACCTCTTAATATGATAGACAAAATTTTATTAATATACTTTACGTGTTTTTTTATTATTCGGCGTAACGAAGTGTATCATCAATACATGATAATTCTCTACCAAATTCTATCAATACGTTCTCCAAAACGTGTTTTGANGGTTATTCATGTATCTTACATCCAATTAATAATAGATGTTGTGTGAGTTACCGCACAATGCCATGTATCATCAATTGGAGATTCTTGTAAATTTGGCTTTCTTCCAGTTATGCGGTATCTTCCTGGTCTTCCAGAACATGTCGTAAATACGAAAAAGGTTCCTCATATATTAACAGCATAGCATTCCTACCAAATGACACTTTATTTTCAAGAAACTATCGTAATTAATTTAAACATACATTAGCAAATATTAATGTGTATGTTAAACTTCGATTTCAATTTCATATTGATTTGTAAGTAGAGCTTCATCGAAAAAAAATTATCTGTATTTATTTTCCATGGAACTTTCTTAATAGTGTTCAGCTAAATATATACTATATTGTTTTCGTTTGTTAATGCAAATCGTGTTATTTAAATTTTAGATATCCATCGTATTATTCGTGGTACGATTTCTTCAAAAACAGCTTCGAATAATTACTTTTATATTTATAGCCTGGTTTTCCTATGGCAGGGTTCCTTATCTGTTTAAAAAATATTAATTTCTTTAACTGATCTGTCTCGTTGGTTCCAACACAATTTTACACATCCAACTGTATTTTACTCCTGCTACTTTTAGTGAGCATCTGAAACTATACTTATCCTTTTAATTTCTTCCGCTAATATTAATTTTTCTACCCATGACTGATAAACTCACGGCAATCTTCTATTAATTTTTAAAGAATGCGTTGTTTGTTTTAAGATTGCTAAAGTAACCAATTGTCTTGACATTTTTACATTAGATTGAAATTGTGCATTTATATATGTTACTTATACTATTAAAAATATCATATTTGTGACTGTGTCATTAAGGTCATCTTAAATTAACAATTTATATGATTAAAACACACTTCTTGCATTTATATTTTTTTATGAAATATTTTATTAGTTTCTGTTACTTTCTTCTAGTTGACAAATTGCAATGTGTGTTATGATTCTCTATGCCCGCTATATATTCGTAGACAGAATATTAAATTCATATAGGCATAATCAATTTACATTTTGACAAAATTTATAGCAACATGAATTGCTACACTTTAGTTTAGAAAGTTATTTTGTTCCAACCCCTTACAGAGCGTTGTATAATTTACCACAAACTTATACCCTTTAAGTTATATCTTTATTTTTTTAAGTGATTCTATAATACTCGTAAAATTTAGGCTACTCAGAAATCTGAGAATTCTCGTGGTTTTTGTGGTATTTATTTTCATTATTTAACATATTTCAATAATAAATAAAGGTACAATATATTTCCGTTCCTTATTTTCAAATTAATTGTCATCATTTAAAAGTAATCTCCGAAGCTAGACAAATCACTGCAAGTAATATTTTTCTCAAGTGATTTGGTTACAATGCACTGTTCACGATAAAGTTAGCACTTTTGAAGCCCTGGACACTTTTTCTTTAAGCCGATTGATATTCATCCGCTATATGTTAGAGTAAACACTTCAGCGTGAATAATAAACACAGTGCAAACATATCACCATACTGAAAGCCAAAGGCCGAGGCAAAAATGAAATATATTTATTGATTGATATGTCTAATGGACTGCTTTGAAAAGTGCTCACTACTACGTGAACCTCCTATAGAAATTTTTTCAAACTTTTAAAATTTTGAAAAAAAATCTGGTTTTTGAGTTGTAATATTTTATCCTTCGCATAAAAACGTGGCACAATTCAAGGGTTTCAGTATCATCCATTACTTGTGCCTTTCCAACATACTGTTCCTCTGCTGCAAATGCAGTTGAGGTCCTTACCTTAGTCCTGATACGGGACTCTAGCAAGGGATCGCCATTCCCAGCCAACCTGTCCTGCCTGGCTAGTATCTCTTATACAAAGCCCATGTAAGGAATGTTGACTCACTACTTTCAGCAGTTGTGACTGAATCTTTACTATGAAAACCTCCCGTTTCTTGACTTTTATAAATATTCTACTTCGGAATTAAATCCAGTATCAATTCTGTTTCATTTAATTTCGGGTCTATTAACTACGTCTGTGATTCTCCAATGTCTATAAAAATAATTGTTAGTTGNATTACTTCATGGGTGAAAATGCTTTTGAGAATTTGCTTAAAAAATTGCCTTTATAATTGTCATAATATTCTACACATGATACATTAAATTCAAAGAAAATTATTATTAACGATTATTTCTTTTAAACAGGAAGGTGACATCATATGCGTACAAAAGATAACTAAGCGCAATATATTTATCATCTTAATTACTTTTGTCATTTGGGATATTAATAATCGAACGTTTTCATCAAAATATATGTACTATATATCCGTAAGTAATATAAATACTATATGACATATTTATTATTTTTGATATCATACGTGAATAAACTCCCAATTTCGAATAACACATATAAAGAACTACATATAAAGGGCATTGAATTATTAAAACGCTATTTAGGGAAGCATTTATATCCCCAAATACACACATTCCATTATTCAAGATAATGGAAATTAATTTTTAAACCTCTTAATATGATAGACAAAATTTTATTAATATACTTTACGTGTTTTTTTATTATTCGGCGTAACGAAGTGTATCATCAATACATGATAATTCTCTACCAAATTCTATCAATACGTTCTCCAAAACGTGTTTTGAGATAGTTTTCTTTTGGTTATTCATGTCTCTTACATCCAATTAACAATAGATGTTGTGTGAGTTACCGCACAATGCCTTGTATCATCAATTGGAGATTCTTGTAAATTTGGCTTTCTTCAAGTTATGCAGTATCTTCCTGGTCTTCCAGAACATGTCGTAAATACGAAAAAGGTTCCTCATATATTAACAGCATAGCATTCCTACCAAATGACACTTTATTTTNAGATAATGGAAATTAATTTTTAAACCTCTTAATATGATAGACAAAATTTTATTAATATACTTTACGTGTTTTTTTTATTATTCGGCGTAACGAAGTGTATCATCAATACATGATCATTCTCTACCAAATTCTATCAATACGTTCTCCAAAACGTGTTTTGAAATAGTTTTCTTTCGGTTATTCATGTCTCTTACATCCAATTAATAATAGATGTTGTGTGAGTTACCGCACAATGCCATGTATCATCAATTTGAGATTCTTGTAAATTTTGCTTTCTTCCAGTTATGCGGTATCTTCCTGGTCTTCAAGAACATGTCGTAAATACGAAAAAGGTTCCTCATATATTAACAGCATAGCATTCCTACCAAATGACACTTTATTTTCAAGAAACTCTCGTAATTAATTTAAACATACATTAGCAAATATTAATGTGTACGTTAAACTTCGATTTCAATTTCATATTGATTTGTAAGTAGAGCTTCATCGAAAAAAAATTATCTATATTTATTTTTCCATGGAACTTTCTTAATAGTGTTCAGCTAAATATATACTATATTATTTTCGTTTGTTAATGCAAATCGTGTTATTTCAATTTGAGATATCCATCGTATTATTCCTGGTACGATTTCTTCAAAAACAGCTTCGAATAATTACTTTTATATTTATAGCCTGGTTTTCCTATGGCAGGGTTCCTTATCTGTTTAAAAAATATTAATTTCTTTAACTGATCTGTCTCGTTGGTTCCAACACAATTTTACACATCCAACTGTATTTTACTCCTGCTACTTTTAGTGAGCATCTGAAACTATACTTATCCTTTTAATTTCTTCCGCTAATATTAATTTTTCTACCCATGACTGATAAACTCACGGCAATCTTCTATTAATTTTTAAAGAATGCGTTGTTTGTTTTAAGATTGCTAAAGTAACCAATTGTCTTGACATTTTTACATTAGATTGAAATTGTGCATTTATATATGTTACTTATACTATTAAAAATATCATATTTGTGACTGTGTCATTAAGGTCATCTTAAATTAACAATTTATATGATTAAAACACACTTCTTGAATTTATATTTTTTTATGAAATATTTTATTCGTTTCTGTTACTTTCTTCTAGTTGACAAATTGCAATGTGTGTTATGATTCTCTATGCCCGCTTTATATTCGTAGACAGAATATTAAATTCATATAGCTATAATCAATTTACATTTTGACAAAATTTATAGCAACATGAATTGCTACACTTTAGTTTAGAAAGTTAATTGTTCCAACCCCTTACAGAGCGTTGTATAATTTACCACAAACTTATACCCTTTAAGTTATATCTTTATTTTTTTAAGTGATTCTATAATACTCGTAAAATTTAGGCTTCTCAAGAAATCTGAGAATTCTCGTGGTTTTTGTGGTATTTATTTTCATTATTTAACATACTTCAATAATAAATAAAGGTACAATATATTTCCGTTTCTTATTTTCAAATTAATTGTCATCATTTAAAAGTAATCTCCGAAGCTAGACAAATCACTGCGAGTAATATTTTTCTCAAGTGATTTGGTTACAATGCACTGTTCACGATAAAGTTAGCACTTTTGAAGCCCTGGATACTTTTTCTTTAAGGCGATCGATATTCATCCGCTATATGTTAGAGTATACACTGCAGCTTTAATAATAAACACAGTGCACACATATCACCATACTGAAAGCCAAAGGCCGAGGCAAAAATGAAATATATTTATTGATTGATATGTCTAATGGACCGCTTTGAAAAGTGCTCACTATTACGTGAACCTCCTATAGAAATTTTTTCAAACTTTAAAAATTTTGATCAAAAAATCTGGTTTTTGAGTTGTAATATTTTATCATTCGCATAAAAACGTGGCACAATTCAAGGGTTTCAGTATCATCCATTACTTGTGCCTTTCAACATACTGTACCTCCGCTGCAAATGCAGTTGAGGTCCTTACCTTAGTCCTGATACGGGACTCTAGCAAGGGGTTGCCATTCCCAGCCAACCTGTCCGGCCTGGCTAGTATCTCTTATACAAAGCACATGTAAGGAATGTTGACTCACTACTTTCAGCAGTTGTGACTGAATCTTTACTATGAAAACCTCCCGTTTCTTGACTTTTATAAATATTCTACTTCGGAATTAAATCCAGTATCCATTCTGTTTCATTTAATTTCGGGTCTATTAACTACGTCTGTGATTCTCCAATGTCTATAAAAATAATTGTTAGTTGAAGTTTAATAGATAGGTTTAAAGCCGACACATTATATTAAAGGGTTCCAAGCTAAATATTTTTAGGAATTATATTATTGTTAGGCATAATTTTTGAAATTTCACGTAATTCTCTACATTCTGCGCAAACATGCTTTCATGCAAATACCGTACCAGTGTACCTTATGTGATACTGTTTTAAAATTACAGGAGTAGGAAATAAAGATATTTTGTATATTTTAAACAGCTTAAACATAGAGGCAGATTAATGTTTATCACTTTTAATAACAAACAATTATATTCTTTAAAACTTAGAATTCTAAATTCTAATTTCTATGACAACTTACACTCAAAATGAGAGCTAATTAAACTGGTGGGAAAATGTTTAGTATATTCCCAGTTGTTTTGGTATTATAAAAGTTCTTAAAATGGTGCAAACACAATATGTATAATAACACAGTTACTGTATGACAGAGAACAAACCACAATATGAAGGCATTAATACAGTAACATGAAAAGTGCTGAGTGAATACATAAATAAGTATGTAATGCATTTGTTTGCCATTTCTAGCCACTCACACGAACAACGTGCGAGATAAGATAGACAAGCAGCATATATAGCCCTCATTCAAGTCGTAACTACTGAAGTGCAATGTTAGATTTTTGTATCTTACTTTGCTTGAATACTGAGTCAGGAGTCCTCATTCTTCTAAGACACCGCGGTACGATGTTCCGGCAAAAGGATGAGTTCACGAGAGGTTACATGGTAGGTCTCCGTACTGCGGGTTGACAATTGCGCCGTATTGTGGTAGAAACATGTGATACCACAACCGTTGCACACTGGGACAAACGGCATAGAAACCTGGCAGAAAATATATAATCTAAAATGATCCAGGGTCGAATAAACTGGCAACTCTGAGTGGAGGGGAATATGAACCAATCAAGCGAGTCATTGTCATNAAAATGATCCAGGGTCGAATAAACTGGCAACTCTGAGTGGAGGGGAATATGAACCAATCAAGCGAGTCATTGTCATCTTCGCTTATAATGGTGGCGCACCAGAGCTGTGCACAATGGAGCAGTATAATACACAGTGACTAATACCCGTACTTGTATAGCCAATGGTGATCACCGTATGAGAATATAACGGACGTGGCCTTTGGGTAGAAACTTTTGCCATTTAGAAGCGCCATACATCTCGTCAACATCAACGTGTGTTCATGGTTTGGATAACAATTATTGCCAACAGATTCTCTTCTATAGTACACATTTTGTGAACACTAATGAATTGTCGCAGTATTGATGAAATGCTGTGGCCCGTGGAAATATCATATCCAGTACTTAATATCACTTTTTACTTGTGGGTTAATTACAAGTTAATAATATGCTTTGCACTTGTTTTGCAATCCATTCGTTAAGTTTGGTCTGTTTTTTTAGTATTATTTCATCGCATCGTGTGTTTTATGTCAGACACTGTGTGTGTGCGTGTGTGTACGTATATACATGTTTATATAATATACTAAGAATTCACATTATATTTCATAGGTTTTCCTTGACAAATTAATTAGAAGCGACATTTCATCATCGTCTCCCGTTGACAGTCAAACATAGGCGATGTTTACTTTTCCTACAGTCGTATTACCAAAGCATTGGAACACTTTGTCAACCTCAAATAAAAGGTAATTTATGCAGTCAAGGTACGCTTTCAGCACACATTACTCTAGCTAATGCTTCTCTGCAAGGTTATGAAAGCCAGTTATTCGGGAGAAGAGTATATTTGGGGCTACATTTTTTTTTCCAAATGTATTACATTTCTAGCCTCATTATATCCCATTTAATTTAGTGGTAGCTTGCAGAACTCATATTTTTTGCAGCAGATATTGCTTTCAGCTTCGTTGAAATACGTGGCACATTTGCAAAAATACTAAATAACTATTGACATTCAAATGATAGGGCTTCAGCGACGAACAGCTCAGATGACTTTACACAAAAATCCGTAGAATTGTTATATGAATATTTCCATAAGCCATGTATCCATACTAACATAAATATAACACAGCATTATTCCATTATGTTGGATCTGAGCACTGCTGGTTATAAAAATATTAATTTTTAATTAATCTACAATTTAGAGCACGTGTAAAAATATTTCAATAATATTAAAAAAAACAAAATTGTTTCTATTTGGTTTTACGCATATAAGGTATTGTATCACAAATTTCAATAGTTCCCTTGTTTACTTGCATTCATATTAAATATTATACTATCACAAATGCATAACACAGATGAAATCAATTTGAAAATATAGTTAAAAAAACATAATGTTATATAGATAACCGACATATCATATTACCGCAAATATGTAACAGACTGACACACGCAATGTAGTTAGTAGTCATGAAATTCTACGTGAGTGAGTGAAGAGATTTGAGTTGTTTAAACAGCGAGGCTTTGAGAAACGATGAGGATCATTGAGGTGAATATGGAGCAACGCCGGAATGAAGGAAGGGAAACGTGAGATCCTTGAGGAAACACGCTGACGAGCGGCATCATCCGGCAATATACCCACATACGAAATCCCGTGAAATGAGCTGGCTTCGGATTAAACCCAGTTAACTTACTTTGGTTGGAAGTAGAGCATGATAACCGCTCAGCTACTGCGGCCCCCGTAATTCTACGTGTTTGGCTACTTGGGTCCAGAAGAATACAACTGTATAAGGACAAGGACATACGACATGACTGATGCGGCCATGGAGGGAATTATTGGCAGGTCCAGAGTAAAGAAGCCAGCTGCTGTGAACACCAGCTCCTTGCTGTATATCTGGTCTGAGAACTCCTNCAGGTCCAGAGTAAAGAAGCCAGCTGCTGTGAACACCAGCTCCTTGCTGTATATCTGGTCTGAGAACTCCTTCAGCTGCACTCGTGTCTCCTCGTCTATTCCTGGCTCCAGGAGCAGCTCCTGAACTACGTCTCCGGTTTTCCTTGCAGCTCTGACTGTGGCGTTACATACACATATGATCAACACTGCCTCAGTGATGTTGATCGCTGCCCGCATAATAATTACCGCAATCTCGCCTTTTCTGTAAAAACCAATTGTCATATCTGAAGGTGGGAATATAGAAATCAGAGCCATTGATGTGAAAAAAATGAATTGTGTGAATGCAGACAAGATGACAAACAAAACCAGTACACCATATGATAAGTTGATCTGGGTCACGATGTGACTGAGACAATTGTAAACTTGTCTTAAGGCCAAGGTATTTTGTATATGCAAGAAATGTGTGGTGTTTTGTTCTGTGGTTATTGTTTTACGTACGTTTGTCATAATTATGTCAAGCCTTTCGGAGTGCAAACAAAAAGGGTTTTCTGAAGCGTTTCTTTCCATTTGGGAAATTTTTCTGTGGGTATCAACATTATAAATTTTTTTCTTGTGAAAAGAATTATATAATTGGGTATTCAAGAGAGTAAACCGCTTTCTTACAAGAAGTACTACATTTGTGTAGTTTGCCACCACGGTAGTTATTATGAAACTACGTACATAACCAAAGGAATCTAATGGATTAAATGTAAATCCACTGAATACTGATTGTTGAATTGCTGCAATAAAAATAAGTACTACATACGAACATGTAAGACACCATTTCGTGCATTTAGCCCATTTCATGCAGCATTCGCCCGCGCTTCTGACTAGAGCCACATCCACAAATACAAATCTCTGTAATATCTCCTGCCAGTGTTTGTTATTAAGACACATTCCTATTAATCCAACAGAAGTGGCGATGGTAGCATTAACGACGATAATTAAGCGCGATATTTCTTTCAGATGCTCTGATATATTAAACTTTTGTATCACTAATCCATACGCATGTTTTACCATTGTAACTAGCATTACTGTGACAACAATGAGAGTGTAGACAGTGGCTGTGGCGGACCTCTTGAGGACAGGCATGCTGCTGCCATCTTCTTGAACCTCTGTGGTTACTGTAAATGTTTCAAGACCCAGCAGTTTTGAGGCAGTTGTAGTAGGCTCTAGGCAAGTGGTGAAGTCTGCTTTCTTTGCTGATACTGCTGAGGCTGGAACACATGAAGACGTATATATGAAAAACCTAAGGCTTTAAAATTTTGGCTCTGATTTTATGTAATAACGGACACTACGACTTCGCATTATAACACAGTTTTTTTGGTGTTTTCTTAAGTCATGTATTGAATATAGCATGTACCACACATATGTTTTTGGTTCGCCTAAGCACAACGATTCCCTTGTCTGACTGGCCTCACGATCTTTGCCTCTTGGGGGATACATTTTTACATTAGCTCAGAGCTCTTGGGCGTGTATGTAGCATATGAAAAACAAATTAATAATACAAATAATGAAACAGTATTTTTGAAGTGTTATATGTTGCTCAAATGTTACACGAGGTGATATGCTCTGTTTTATTAGGAATTTTTTTTTTCATATTTCATAATGTTTTAATTTAATTATGTTGCACCTGTTTCATTTCATATGTTAATTATAAAAAAAAAACATTGACATTTATTTTATTTTAATAACGTAAAAAGTGTAAACCACTATATATATACCTAAGTAGATACCTTACATACATGCTGGTTTATTAACTTGAAACTTTCAAAAACTTTACATTGGGTCCACATTTATACACAGTGCCTAACCTTCTTTCATATATATATATATTTAATATGGCAATTGACCATAATCGTTGATGATGTTTAGATGTGAAAATGTCAGAAACATATTTGTGTTGTCAATATTATCACTAACATTTGCATATAAAACGAATATATGTGAAAGTAATCGCGTTCTGTACTCCAAAAATTATATATATATATACATATGTATATAAACGACTTTATGAGACAGACCCACTAGTCTTACATGTGTATTTACATTACTGTGCGCACGACATATATTGTGCAAGTTAAAATATTGGCATTCACTGCGCCAAAGTTATTTGATAATCTTCAATTTCGAACAAGTTCGAATAAGCACAAATCGTATGTATATAAAATTTCGCTTTGCAGAATATAAATTGTGTTTGTTAATTTTTTAAGTTTTATGAGCAATTGCAGCATTCAAATAAGTGTTATTGCAGGATTATAGTATGATACATTCAAGGAGCTTCCTGGAATAAGTGTTAGATTTTAAAGTGTTTTGGTGAAATAAATCTGCCTATAAAAGTAAAATGTTTTACCTTGAGACGTCTGTAGCAGCGTTTGTGGGCGATCGTGAGGAGGAAGAGTACGTCCTTGCTCGCTCCAGGCAAGACTCTGCCTGGAAGACATTCTCCTTGGACTCACTCCCGCCATGGCACGCCTGCAAAACCCACACTAATAATACACTTGACATTCACAGCTGATTTTGCAGTTGTGCTGTCTATTAAATAGCAATGGTGACCCTCAACGTATTATGATGTAGGAATAGTTTGCCGAGTTCGATGAGATATTTATTTAATATGATTATCCTTACATATTGATTTATTTAATTAAAGTAAAGATTCAACCGCAAATATGCGCAGTTATAATTATCAATATGAAATATATAAAATATAATTTAATTAAAAACACAAATTACAATTATGTATTGACATGTGCACATGGTTGCACATATCGTCACCTTAAAAAGTAAATTCCATAAACAAACCAAAAAAAAATTTGTGTGAAATTTTCTTAACTTTGTGGAAACATGCAATTTTTATGGATTGGTAAAATAAGTTACATAAATAATGAATTGACGTGAATAACACATTTATACAATTATTGCATGGTCAACATCAATATAAATAGATCGAAATAATTTGTTATCCGCGCTGTAGAATAGTGCCATTGTGGAGTTACGTTCCATCTTTACTACAAGATCTTATGTATTACATTACATCCGCCTTAAAATTAAATATTTATTTTGTTAAATATGTGTTTCCAATAATTTGGAACATGCTCGAGGGAATATGTTTACGGGTTTCGTCAATGAACTCTGCAATTTTCATATTTTTTATTTATCGCAGCCTTATTAAGGTTTTTTTTTATTTGTTTCGCGCTGTGCTGCTCTGAGTAATGTTTTGTAAACTCTCCTAAATAATAGATACAAGAATTGATATGTCGTATCTACTTACCATCGTGAAAGTAATATGTTTATTGGGAACATCAAGTTTTTTCATTAAATGGCGTTCCGTTGTTTACAATGATTAGAAAAATTTTTAGCACTTTACGTTTTTTTTTTTTTGGAGGTATCTGAAATAACAGCAAAAAATTAATGACTTGCGCAAATCTATCTTCAAAATGAATCTAAAACTTTTATTTATTTCAATGTTTAAAATTTATTTCTTAAATTCGTTCAATTGAACCTTGTTGATACATTAGTATATCTATCAAAATATTTTCTCATGTTATATGAAAGTGAAAAAGTATATTCGGAATTGGTTACGCAGTATACTTGCATTTCAGTTTTAAATTTTGAGATAGCATAAAACAGGGAATACGGTTAGACGTTGCGACATTACCGCATGTGATGCAATTTGAGAATCCTATTAAGTCTACCATCTAGTCCTGTGTCCAGGACAAATATTTTAGATAAAACCATAATTTATTTGAAAATAATTAGTTTAGGTTTTCCCTATCAATAATCAAAGTTCAAACTCATACCTACACACTTACATCTGAATAAATGTTACTAAACAGATTATTTGTATTTTGATGAAATTATCAGCGATATATTGTCAATAAACCATAAATGTTACCAAAATATAAACATGAATATGTTATGTGTTGTACATATTTAAAGAATGAGCCTTGATTTTTTTCTTTTCGTATTGTATCTTAGCTGAATCAATATAAATGTGAAGGAACTAAGGAAGAAATGTTTTTAATCATTGAGAAGGTTAGCCGTATATCACGAACTGCTTAGAGCTGAGAGAAGCATGGAGGTATGGTATACAATAATAAAAAATAAAATAATAATTATTAAAAATTTTGAAATGTCATATTTTGTAACTTGAATATCTGATGTTTCAAATATATCTGCCATTGTAATTACGTAAAACTCGTAAAAGTCATGTGTCGAAGTGAGCACGAGCTGTTCAAGGGGAAGGTACGATTAAATATGCAGGTTTTTTAAAGTAAGTTATATAAGTTTACGTCCGCGGCTCTTCTGTAAATTGATTATGTTCAGTCAAAGTAAGATTGAAATATGTTACTGGTATAATATAAATTTAAGCTTCGCATGTTGGAGATAACAGTTTTTTTTTATGTATTTCTGAGATTTAGCCTATCTTAGTTAAATTTTAAATATATATTGAGGTGAAAGTGAAACATATTTGGGGTGTCTTTTATGTGATTTAGATGAATAAGCGACATGTCTTCAGTAAAAAAATACATGTTTTACGTTGAAATTTCCTTAAAGACTGTGTTTGTAAGGATAGTGTGTCATTCATAACGAGATTGTAGTATCCAAAAAACATAAAGTTAATAAATAACACACGATAGTTGCAATACTAGCAGAAATGTTTTATATATGTTGTCCTGATGGAGAATTTTCTCTAAGCGTCTAGGTAATTTCATGGGAGTGACTAAAGTGCATGATTTTCTGGATATGGTTTATATGTTTAATAAATTGTAGTGTAGGGCAACAGGTTTATTGAACAATGTGAGTTATTACATATTGTAAGAATATTGATCGTAGAACTTACTTCAATACTAAGAAACAATACTGCTTATTGGAATGAACAAGGCATCAGAAATGCATTCTAACACTAGAAATAAATAAAACGCAATACGTGTACTCTGTAGGAAAATAACTAAAATGTATAGTAGAGGTACCACAATCACTCAAAGCGAGTTGAGATAGAGACCGCAAGTAGAGTATCACTACATTTTCTCATAGTGATGTAAGTTGACGTGGTTTCACGGCGGCACACAGTACCGCTGTACTCGAGGCAGCACACGTGGCTGTGGTGATGATTGTAGTCGTCTACTTGACTTTACCACGTGGTTCTAGCAGCAGCGCATTACTACTACAGACTTCCCTGCCATTCTGTTATGGACACACGAGGAACTTGTATATTACTGTGGTCACGTACCGGTATGTAACAATCATTTAAGTATAAACACGTAAATATAAGAAAATGAGTTTCAATTTGTACTAACCATTTTGATTTAAGAACGTTTATAACACATGTTGTTATATGAAGCCTGATTTCGATTATGATCCGTCCCACTTCACGCATGATTTCACTAGGAAGAGGAAAATAGATGTCATCAAAACAAATTAAATAAAGGAATTAAGTATTATATAATGATTAGAAAATGTCAGTATTTTTTATAAATAAGAATGTTTAAAACGGACAAGCTTAACTCATAATATTTTTTCACAGATTTGAAAGAAAAACTTTAATTCATAAAAAAATTGCACATTTAAGTTTAAGCATAATTCACTCCAATAGGGCGGCCAGTCTGTGAGATTGAAGCTTATTACGGTGTCCTCCGTACAGACCTAAGCGTCCACAGAAGGGCTACATGCAATATCTCGTATGCCATGCTGAAATATGGTCAAGGTTTATGACATCACTTCTGGTTGTGAGTATAATTGTTGGTAAGGCAACAACTAACCAATGGCCATAAAGGTGTTGTATTGCCCTGTCTGTAGCTGTTATACTGTCACAGGTGAGACTCTCGCAATCTATCTGCTCTCGCCGACCGTCTAACCCAGGACCACACACTGGAGGGTGTGGGTGTACTCTGCAAGTCTGAATCTTGAGCATTTTTGAAATATTTCACTGGAATTATTTAAATATATTCTATAAATTGTTATTAAATTGGTTTATTTAATATTTGTAGAATTATTAAATTTAATATTTGGTAAACCAAAAGGATTTTAATTTTTAAATTATAAGCATGTCTTTAATTTACTAAAATTTTCTGTTGAGTACCTCCAGAAACTAGGTTTAAGCCACCCAAGTTCCAAACACTCTCCTTGGTCAGGTTCATACACACTGTCGTAGTAATCCAGTACTGTGAATGTAACTATAAGTCACTGTCCTTGAGATCTGCACTTGCGTCCTCGTGTGTGTACATCAGACTTTCCATCTGCACGGAATGTAGTAAAACACACGCTATTTAAATTTTGCAAAAATATAATAGATGTACGAGTACTGTGAGAATATCGCTGTAATAAACCAAAATTCCAAATATCACATCGTGAATATCTACTACTATATATATTTAACCTTTCTCCTAGAAGTATATATACACTGGTTTCGGATCGAAAGTCACTGATACCGCCAAGTAAAATAAACGACTTCCTCTTCTCAACGTATAAGTGACTGCTGGATAGAAACAAACTGGCATTGCAATGGAAAAATGAGAGAAATTCATTTGGAAAATCATCTTTAAGATTTGAAAATATATCGATTTGTAATGGCAACCGTATTATTTATGAAATGCTAGTTAGTTACCTCCAGAAAGATAATTAATAATAGAAACGTAAATTAATTTCCTGATTGGTAATGGCATATTTGTAAATTCAATACATTTACACAACAAGAAGTAAGTGATATAAATAACAAGCCTCCTATCCTGAAAATGGGTGCTATTAGTATTGAAATAATTTCGTAAAATGAGTTGAAAGAAAGGACTTGACTTCTCTATGAAAGCAATACCATAAGAAATGTAACCAGAATCTTATAGAACAGAAGTGAGACAATTACTAATACACACGTGCCTTACCCGGGACTTGAACCTAGAAAACCTCACACTATAAGGTAGCGTGCATTCCACTGCATTACGGAGGTCACATTCAGAGCATCAACTTCTGATATAATAAGTTTATTATTTCGAATTATAAGGTTAAGTAACCTAAAATATTTACATGGCCCTTATTTTGAAAACAAGTGACACAGCCATTTGAACCATGTTAGTTTACATTGTTATCTGTAGCATTTATGGTGTGCACAATTTGGTAAAAATTTATTTAGAGTGTTCCAGATTAAAATTTTCGTGGAAATTGGTTGATTTGCCATACACAGATGGTATAAAACAACCATAATTTCCATGCGGTGATCTTCATAAATTAAGAACAAAATAATAATCTAGTAGCAATTTCGATGTTTATATACTACCAATATACAACGTTAAACTAAAATCGATTACATAGCTGTGTAAATATCGCCCACAAAACTAAAATGATCATATTGCCACTTTACTGAAAATAAAGGTGTCTTAAAAAAATACCATTATGTTTATGGCCTACCAAGGTTTAACAAATTCACCAAATTATGTAAAAATAGGTTCATTGTTTCCCAAGATATGAGATAAAATCATAACTTTTTATAGGTAGGACTATATTACAAAAGGGCATTGGAAATAAGGCACTAATTGGATACATTTGATGGTTGTAATAGGCACTGCCAGCATAAAAAAAATTATTTCGAAATTGTTTCGTTAAAATAATCTACTAAGATAAAACATTTCTAAATCCCGTATTTTTAAAGTAAGTGCCTGACCTACATAAAACAAACCAGTTAACAGCGCCTTTTGCAGTACTAATTATTTGCAAACTTTGCAGAAATGCGTGTTTTGTTTCCCGAGAGATTACATTAAATATATTTACTCGAATGGCACTAACATACAAAATAGCGGACAAAAGACATTCGCTGTACATAGAGTAGATATATGATACATCTACTGCCATCATACAAATTTAGTTGAAATTGACTACATTTTTCGACTATATTCCATTCTAAGCTAAAAATGTCTATATTTCCCCCATTTTGAAAATTTATACCATCCATGTTAAAACATACCACTTGACATAATCTGCCACCAAACTATTTGTTTGCCAAATTTTATAGAAATTGGTTAATTCTTTCCCGAGACATGGCATAAAAACGTCATGTTATTCGCATGGTATGGTTTTAAAAATGGCAGGTATAAGATGGTCCATATAGGTAACGATGATCGTTCTAAAAGTACACTGCCAACTGAAACAATTATGTTGGAATTAATTTAATAGTTTCGACTATAGAGCAGTCTAAACTCAAAAAACTTTTCGGTGGCCATTTTGAAGAAGAGTGTCTGACATGTTTAAAACATATCTCCTAGCATCATCTTTATCAGTACTTCGCGTGTGTGCCAAAATTTGGAACGAATCAGTTAATTTATTTCGATTTATGAATTATATATTNTATATATATATATATATATATATATATATATATATATATCTATATTCGCATGACGCTGCTTTTCAAACTGACTAAAAAAATGTTATTGATTACTGGTTAAATATTTTTAATAGATAATTTCAGTATACAAAATTAGATCGGAATTGGTAAACTGGTGTAGGAGATATACCAACTAAACTGAAAACATTTGTGTAGCGGCTATTTTTAAAATAAGCAACTAATCAAGTCCATTTATTTACGTTTACATGGATTGTCATAGTATAACTTACATGCCAAATTGGAAGATAGTTGCTTTAATAGTTTGATAGATGTAATATTAAATTCTTAATTTTTCAATTAGTTGTATCTTACAAAATGACAAACGAACACTTCTACACATCTTACAATGTAATGTTCACAAAACTCTCTGCAAAATACAAAATTTAGTTTAAATCGGTAGAATGGTTCCTGAAATATGCCATATACACCAAAATATTACCATGACTGCCATTTTGAACGAAAGTGCCTAGAGTGGTCGAAAACTTTAAAAGCCAGGTATCTTTACTATTTTTAGGTGTCACAAGTTCGGTGAAATTCATTTTGAAGCATTTAACAATTTATGAGGTACACACGCACAGATGCACACATAAGAAAATGCACAGATACACACACAGGAAAGTGATCTCATAGACCTATCTTTCCTTTGGAAAATAGGCTAAAAAGACAACAACGAAAAATGGCGTAATGGCAGGAAAGTTTCGCGGTGTAGTAAACTATTTGAGTTCAGAATGAAAAATCAGAAAATGTTGTTCGTACTTAAAGGAAACCATATGCGCATGCAAATAATTTGACGAGCAAGACCTTAAGAGCAAAATGCGTGATATGCATTTCACATGCAGTAAAAATTTGGCAACAATGAATAAGCAATAATTATAGGAAAGATAACTTATTAAACAAAAAATTTATTACTTAGACAAATAGTACATAGGTATTTCCTAAAATTTAGGGATAAGTATGTTAAACAAAAATTCGAGAATAAAATTTGTTATCTATAAACATTATCATTCATTTATAAAAAACAGTTATATAAAGTGAGCAAAATATGTTGTACCTACTTGCATGCACAAAGTTGTATGCTCAGTACGTACGTGTTAATTATACGCATACAGTACTTATGATTGGAAAAACGTCGCAGCGACATGGAATGTAGAATTAAGGTCGCGTCCTATTTATTACGTAGAATCTACGTAGTTTCGTTCTGCATCAATGTATTGGTAAATTTCCGAAATTTAAATGACGTCTTATTTACAGCCAATTTTTCATCCATATATTTTCGACATTTATGCAACGTGTGTGTTTCTGTACACACTGAAGGAATGACTTTTAGAAAACTATTAAAATCCATATATTATTGAAAAAAATTTATTTAATGGGTTTATAAAAAATTATGTTATTTTTAAAATATTTAAATAATAATTCATAATGTTATTCAAACATCCAGCATCCATTTACCACTTCAGTGTTTGTTACCGTTTATAAAATGGTGTTGTGGGGGCGTGGGCAAATACCGTGTATTTAATTAATCGTATTATGCATGGGCATGGTGACTGTGACGCTAGTGTTGTATTTGTGTGACAATTATATTATTATTAAGATATAAATACCCAGTATGTAAATGCACATAAGAACCTATATTTGTTGAAGTATTTAATGTTTGTATTGGTTCAATAGAAGAATTCTAGGAATAGTTTTACGCATGCTTTTATTGTGTTAATAATTATTACTACAAAATTTCGTGAAAATAATTTTTGGGGTATATCAGATGTTGTATTATCATTTCCCAAAATTGTGTTTATAATTACATCTACGAGTGTGGCAACTATACTGCTGACGTCACATAGACTTCCACCTCGCGCCGTCGCACCGGCATCGCTTTGGGACGTCCTAAATTCCCGATATTGGGATGTCCCACTACGTCACTGCTACGTCATGGTGACATTCGTAACGTCACTGCAACGTCCCCTACTGTTTGATGGGATATCGCATCAAGGTGTTCTCATTGTCGTCGTGCTGTATGGGTCATATTATTGTTGGGAATTGGCCGCAGTTGGAGGACTTCCAACGGAAGTGATAGAATTAATCTTCTTACTTTATATTTTATGTTCGTAATGTATTAATTGCGATAATTCTTAATCTATTTAGATCGTATTTGAAATAAATGCGTAAAATTTTGTGTGTTTATTTTTGTGCACTCTATTCAGTATTTTTTTTTTTTTTACAAAATTTGTTTATTTTGCGTTATTTAGTTGTTAATGACATTTATTATGTTCACATTAAATTAGGTTAAATTTCCTTAACTTATAATATTATTCACCCCAATTTTATCCTATTTACTCAATGTTGTTACATTTCGTTTTCATTCGTTGTTTTCTATTATATGTATTTTTTTTAAATCAATACTCGCTGACCCGACAGACGTTGTCCTGTCCAATTCTATCTCAAAATGTGTGATGTGCTTGGAATGATATCGAATTGGAACTTTTTTTTCTTCGTAAATTTTAGTTGCAATTGAATTAAATCACAATTTAAAGTAAAAAGTCGAAATTAAGAAATGCTTTAACTTCTGTTGTTTGCTGTGATATGACAATTTCCTTCATTGCAAAGCTTTATAATACACGACATTTTTTGTTTAATAGACTGATCTGTAAACGAACAAAGCTGATTGTTTTCCGATACGCGAACAGGCGACATATAATTGACCATGCGAGAAGTGAGGATTTTCAAGGTTAATGCCGCAAACATTTAATGACTACCGTTGTGATTTGTTTATTGTCATAGCGAATGCCAGCCGCGAGGGAATCTGCAACCGTTTAAAGTCTAATGGCATGTCGGTCGGAATCATTGGCATTTGTGGTATGAAAACGTATTCTCCTTTATACTTTCCTCTAATAATAGAAGCTTCTATGACGTTGTTCATCAATTTTTTCGCCGCAAGCCGTGTGCCATTACAAAGAAATGGAATTTGATATTTTTAATATTATAATAACCGATCCAACTTTTAATTTGAGATTGTGAGTAGGAAATGCGGGAAATTCCAGCGAGTTTAAAAATTCGGTTGGATAATTGACGACATCATCTTGGCTAGTAACGGAATCTACTGACTTTTACGTCATCAATTCTCCAGAAATTTCACTTCGAATCTTGAAATTAAATTCGTTTACATCAATGTTTTTCGCAGCCAATATAGCACGTCCACTCCACCAATCATAATTTTCATAATTTTGAGCAAAATTTGGGAATACCTTTGCGATGAGTGCGGTCTTTTAGTCGATGAACTGACAAAAATATATGGGAAATATAATGCAGCAAGTGCAAATGTCAACTAAGATTTGGCCAATGTCCAGTAATTGTTTTCAAAATACCGATGATATATCATTCGATGAATATCGGCTTCATTTGCATTTTCTCTTTCATCTTGTGTGGGTGTTGAACGAATTTGTGACAATCGATTCCGTTCAATTTAAGAAAAATAACAATTCAACTAAAAAGGACTGAATGGATTGCGATAAACTAAACACATAACCACAATTTAATTGGCTGTAAAGAGTTGAAGATCGCGAAAAAAAGTAAGAAGTAGCAAATAAATTTGAATCATCCATATAATTTCGCATAACGTGAACGATGAACGACATCAAATCACATTTGAGGATATTTAGATTTTAACGTTGAATGTAAATTAAATATCAAAATTACAATTAGTTTTGCGAAATATTCTCTATCCACTTTTTTTTTGATAACTTTTCCATGACCATATACACAACAAAAAAAAAATTACGCACAGTGATGTTTGGTTTTTCCCGAATTAGAAAAAATTACGAGAAAATTTTCGGTGTTTTTTTATAAAAACCTAATTAAGACTATTTCGAACATTGTTAATCGATAAATAGCCAAAATGGTCCAGCCATTATCAAGTAATGCGCGTACCAACGAACAGTATTGCATTTTTATGTATATAATTTAATATAAAGCTATGTCAAAAAGTGTCAACTCATGTCTTATAAAGTTCTATAGGTTAGCAGTATTGCATAGTGCTCTTGCACGTCACATGATGCGTTTGGTTGTAATCACGTAAGTAAGCTCAGCACTGTTGCTCAGTAAACATGGCGTCATCACACTACGTTTGCACCACAGAAGAACAGTGTGCAGTCATCCATACAAGACTTTCAGCACAATACGGGGCAAATAACTACTTCTTAACTATTCAATTCGATCTTTTTTTTTTTTTTTAATTTGAATTTGCCCTATTTAAGAGCGCTTGGAACCATTTTGTTGAGTTTTCTTGCTGCCCAATATTCCTTCATGAGTTGTGACTGTCTTTGTTTTCTTTCCTCCGTGAAGGTGTAGTTGTTTTTCCTTCTGATTTTGGGTTCAAATTTTGCAGTGTCGACCAATCTTCTGAAGGTTTCACGGTCTCTCGTGTTTTCTTCTGTAATTGAAAGTGATTTTAGGTCGTTTCTGACTTCTTGTAGCCAATTGGTGGGTGTTTTTAGACTGTTGTTGTGATCGAAAATCTTTTTGGTTAGTCTGTAATTGTCCATTCGTTGTAGGTGGCCATAGAATTTTAGCCGTTTTTTTCTAATGTTCTCTGTAATTGGTTCTACTTTGGTATAAAGTTCGTTGTTGCTTTTGCATCTGTATGTTCCGTCTTCTGTTCTTCTTGGGCCTAGAATTTTCCTGAGGATCCGTCTCTCTTTTTTCTCGAGTTCTTCTCGTTGTCCTACCTTTTTTAATGTCAAGGTTTCTGCACCGTATGTTGCTTGTGGCCTAATTACTGTTTGATAGTGTCTGATTTTGGCTTGCCATGAGATCGTCTTCTTGTTATAGCGATCTTGAGTGGTTCTGTACGCGTTCTCCATTTTTTGTGTTCGGTTTGTGATGGCAACATTGTCTAGACCGTTGGTCTGTATCCATTCGCCTAGGTACTTGAATTTATTGACCCGTTTGATTTTGCCGAATTCTGTGATGATGTGTTTTCCTGTTGGTCTGTGTTCCATATATTCTGTTTTCTTGTAGGAGATTTGGAGACCGGTTTTTGTGGCAATTTTGTGGAGTGTTTCAATTGCGACTTTGGCGTCGGTTGTGTTTTCTGATAGGATGGCAATGTCGTCTGCGAAAGCGAGGCATCTGACCTCAAATTTCTTCTGGCCTCTCCCAAAGGTCAGACCCTGGATTCCGAGTTGTTTCAGTTCTTTCTCCCACTCTTTTACGATTTTGTCCAGGACTAGGTTGAATAGGATCGGGGAGAGTCCGTCGCCTTGTCTGACATCTGTTTTGATTTTAAATTATTTCGACAACTCACCCAGAAATTTAACTCTGGACGTTGTGTTGGTTAACGTCTGTTCGATTAGAGCTCTTGTGTTTGCATCTATTCCCAGTTCGATCTAATATTAACTTTTTTTATTTTGAATAATTAAATTAAAATAATTTAGATGAGTTGAGCACAATGGCAGGGCGCTCTGGTGTCAGACGCCGTTCATGCTNTTTTGTCCAGGACTAGGTTGAATAGGATCGGGGAGAGTCCGTCGCCTTGTCTGACATCTGTTTTGATTTTAAATTCTTTCGACAACTCACCCAGAAATTTAACTCTGGACGTTGTGTTGGTTAACGTCTGTTCGATTAGAGCTCTTGTGTTTGCATCTATTCCCAGTTCGATGTAATATTAACTTTTTTTATTTTGAATAATTCAATTAAAATAATTTAGATGAGTTGAGCACAATGGCAGGGCGCTCTGGTGTCAGACGCCGTTCATGCTGTCGTTATGNAATTAAAATAATTTAGATGAGTTGAGCACAATGGCAGGGCGCTCTGGTGTCAGACGCCGTTCATGCTGTCGTTATGTTTAAATTACCACCATAATTGGTCTAGGTGACCTTTGACCTTGACCTGTAACTTTGACCTTGACCTCGTGCCTATATTCTTTTATAATCTTAACTCAAGAAATAAAAAAAATGCAGAATAATAATTAAATCCTAAAAAAATTTTAAAAAATGATAGCAAAATTAAAAACAATTAAAAATGAAATTTAGAATTTTTTTTATGTGCATTTAGGAGGTCCGGGGTTTGATAACAGTAAGATCGAATAAGGTATTTAAACGACATACCGTAGCCAGGTCGACTAGTGTTCATCACGTCAGCTATGTCATATGTTGATTACATCGACTTGGTCTTTCATCCTTAACATTGAATGACCTTGAAGGCAAAAAATTATAAAATTCCCATAAAATTTTAATGACGAAAATAAGATTAAAATTGAAGAAAAAATTACATCGACGACTCCGACCATCATGTTAGATGCCAGTGACCATGACACTAATGAACTAGAAAACAATTACTCTAGAAGAAATGTAATAAAGTTCGAATAAATTCATTAAAGTCATCTAGCATATTATGTTACTAAGAAAAAACCCCATGTGAATTATTTGTGACCATGATCCTTGACCTTGACATTGAACTCGAATCAATAATTTTGAAGATGTTGAATACTAAAAATCGCAAAATTGTTATTAAAATTCCAATATATATATATATATATATAAATTGTTTAACTCATTTTTAATATATTAAATTATTTGTTTTATAAAAGAAATATATTTTTAATGTTTTGCTTAGAGAGGAAGGCAAATTGAAGCCGGCCAGCCTCCATGCTACGATGTCACCCAACCACCATATTAAATCCATGTCACCTTAATCTTGACCTTTAGCATTCTACCTATATCAATGGCCATGAATAACTTTAAACACAAAAAATGTAAAACATTTTAAAATGATTTAATACCATAGATGTTATTTTATATTCATTTATATTAAATTACTAAAATCAGTTTAAACAGCCTCCATTGAAGGATACTTCCAATTGACTGATCCCTACTAACACAAGGAATCCCTCGCATTATGTACATGGCAATGTACTCGTACTCTGCCCTCAGGGGTTACAAAATGTACCTTGAATAATCCGTCCTTTTGATGTTGTACCAAGCAGCGAGGATTCACTGGCGGTGTTCTCTCCCACGTTAGTCGTTCAGCCTTGTGACCTGCTGTGAGCAGATGAACCGTAGTGATTTTTAATAGTTTGTTGTAGGATCAGGTAGGCCGTATTGGTTCTTCGGAAGGCGTCCGGCTATTAAAGAAACGGGTTTTGATAATAATAAAGTAGAAAAGTATTCAAGTAATTCTTGTTGTTACAGTACCCCTGTGTCGGCCATTTTAGAGCCATCAGCAGCGAAATATTTGCATGTGCTGGCCCTTCTGTTACTGCTGAAAAAATTCCTGAGTAAACCTCAATGTTGATCTATTTAGTGATGACAGTTATTTCTAAGACTTTCTTACGTGTTTCCCTGAATGAATTAAAAATTACCGGTTATTTGTAAAAATATTAACACATTTTATTAATATACTGAATATTTATATTTTTTTNAATGAATTAAAAATTACCGGTTATTTGTAAAAATATTAACACATTTTATTAATATACTGAATATTTATATTTTTTTATGTAAGTTAAAGGGTCGAAATTTCGTCCCTTCTCCTAATTTCGAAATGTGTCCAAGTTTGTTGCATGAACATTGTAGTTTTTTTACGTTAATTTCCTGGCCTCGAGGCTTACCGAATCCAGCCCTATGGAACACAACTGCGNAATATTTATATTTTTTTATGTAAGTTAAAGGGTCGAAATTTCGTCCCTTCTCCTAATTTCGAAATGTGTCCAAGTTTGTTGCATGAACATTGTAGTTTTTTTACGTTAATTTCCTGGCCTCGAGGCTTACCGAATCCAGCCCTATGGAACACAACTGCGATGCTGTTGAGGAGGATGTGTGCGCCTTGGAGTCTGGTCCCACTTATATCCTTGCATTGTGGCAGACACTGCTGCGGCTATGGACCAGTGAGGCTTCCAGCATCTTCTGGTGGCTTATGGAGTCCCTGCCATGCCACATCTTACTAGTGCAGGTATCTTTAAATATGCTGCACAAGATTGTATTTGGTAAAAATTTGTTTCAAAAATTAAATAATTTATAAGAATTCTTAGTGTTGAAACATAAGATGAGAATATATTATTATGTAAATAGTAAATTAAGTGATAAAAAAGAAATAAATGGCCTTACTACGAGGCAAATGGAACTCAATATCTAGCTTTGTTTAGGGCGATTGGTAAAATGATCGTCGTGATAAAAATAGTAGGTGAATTGTGATGTAGAATTTGGGACGAGAGGAAGCGAGTTTGGCGTCTGTGACTATCAGAAGGATATCTGGGGAAGGCCTTGTCACAATCCACACCTACTGGAGAGTCTAAAGTGCAAACTGTTAATTATTACTGTATATGCGTTCGATAATCCGGCCAGTGACGGTAATTACTGGGAGAATAGTGGACCGGGTGGGACATCTTGCGTTAGAATGAGTGTTCCTACTTTATAGTGGACTCTATTAACCCCGAAACAACGCAAGATATATGGACGTAATTTCCGAACAAACATTCGTAAAACTCGATGAATTGTTTGGTTTTAGTGAGTGTTATAAAACTTTTTACAAATAGCAGGTTCGACTTTGTTCAGTAATAATTTTAAAGCTACCTTTAGAGTGACGGCTGCAAGCGTCCAGCAACAAAAATAATTTTTAAGAAACCAAATAATTTAACATCGTATTTCTTTTTAAATGTTACAGTATTGTAGAAATTATTATTATTGAATTATATACTGATTTAGATAGTAACTAGACAAATTGTAACTTCTAGAGAGATGGTGGTCATCATAGCAAAATATTAAGGGAAAGAAAAATAATCATATTTTCAAATTTATTAAATATTTTTTATTTAAGTTTTTTTTTTTTAATGTGGCACTCAAAANAAGAAAAATAATCATATTTTCAAATTTATTAAATATTTTTTATTTAAGTTTTTTTTTTTTAATGTGGCACTCAAAATTTGCATAGCTCATTAAATTCACGACGCCAAAAATTATCTTTCGGTGTGTAATTAAACCCGTGAAGTCAATTATTTAATTCAATTTCAAAGTTAAATTTCAAGGTTAAATACTTTTGATTTTAAATTCTATACATAATTAAATGAGAAACATCATATATTTGCATTGTAATTTCGATTATAAGTTGACCTCAAGTTATTTTACGTGGCTAAGTTGACCCTGAATTTTAGTTTAACACTGACATTTCTACTAGACAAGCCTCTCGTGGGAATGTCAAATCATAACTCTGTTATAACATTTGTCGAATAAAATACGGTTCTGTGGAATACAAGGACTCCAAATGTATGTCACTATTAGCCAGACTGTGAAACAATTGAAAGTACATGATCACTTAACATGTGAGATATGAATGAGTTATAATAAATAAAAAATGTTACGACGTACGCACTTACAGCTGATTCGTTATATATATTGGTCGACAACGAGGTGCTGTGCCTACAGTAACACAGTAACGCAGAGCCGTATGTAGCTTCCTCCTCGCAGTGACAGCCTTCTGAATGTGGCTCCAAGACAATATTCCTTTGCAATACCAATCCCCCCGTCTCTCACACGACGTATATATAACTTACCTTAATTTAGCTTTGCAGTAATACGGTGTTTGTCAGTAACAATTTGCTCATCATGAGTCCCGATGGAACACGCCTACCAAAGGCCCTGTTAGAGAATTTCATATGGATTTTTGAACAATTATTACACTCCAGTAGATTACGCAATAAATATTTCAGACTGACGTATTTGCTGAGCTTGCCTGCTTCCATCGATTAGTTATTTATAGTTCTCACAGAATTGTATGATTTGTTGTAACCGACATCAAATATTCGGAAGTATTTTGAATTTTCACTTTTTTTTTTNTTCTCACAGAATTGTATGATTTGTTGTAACCGACATCAAATATTCGGAAGTATTTTGAATTTTCACTTTTTTTTTTAAATGGGCAGAACACAGAAACGTTATAAAGATGGGTATTTAATCATGAATGCATAAGGGTATTGAANTTTTTTTTTTAAATGGGCAGAACACAGAAACGTTATAAAGATGGGTATTTAATCATGAATGCATAAGGGTATTGAAGCACATATATTGATATATTTATTCGTACTGGCTTAAAAATTGTTACTCCATTATGGGAAGAATAAGTAGCATTAGAATGAAAATTGCGAATGCAACGAAAATGATGGAACAAATAAATCAATTATAATTTAAAACGAATGGTCCCTTCATTCGGTAAAAATTGCAATACTTGAAATGCACGTATGATATGGAAACACGGGCTGTTACAATCTGTCATATAGATGACAATTGCTATCATATGGAACATCTACCCATTATTGTTGCCAATGGCGATTAAAGGGTTCCAGAATCGTTTAATAATGTATCTCCTATCCCAGCTGACTCGTCACATGTTCTACAGGCGACAGCTTTGTAGACCGGCCTGGTCAAGGAAGTGTGGCGGAACATATAAGCATTCCCGTGAACCCGTGCAGTATACTAGTACACTATCCTGTTTGGAAACAGCCTGCTGGAGCCGGGACATGAAGGGACTCACAATAGGCTGCAGAATATCCGGTGCCAATGTTGTCCTTAACACTTTGAGGGAAGGATGAGTATTTTAGGAGAATTCTCCAAATATTATGACGTCAAATGTTCTATCTGTGTGTTGTTCAACATTAAGGTCTGGATTTCTGAGCTTTCCAGTGGCCTGCGATACTCGAGTTAGGTGTCGTCCTTCTCCCGATGAAAACTCTATCCGCTACTATAGACTATTGTTATCCACGGCCCCGTTGTGCACAATCTGTCAAAATAATACCTTAGGAGGCAACACAATAAATTGGTAAATTAAGAAACCGTAACAGCGATTAGTAGTGAAATGACTAAACAGCTATAGCAATGTGCGAAGAACACCAGCAAATGTGGGTCCAGCAAACATCGGGACATTCCTGGATAAATACAACATACTACAAGAAGACTCTGCCTCTACTGTACAACGGCAGCCAATCCCAGCGCATTACGTCAATCATCACGCGTGGAGGGGCGCGAAGAGTGTACTGGCTGCGAGGATTGTCGTCGGGACAGTCGGCGATTGTCAAGGGGCGAGGTCAGCTGCTGGACCAGGTGCGGCGACGTCCTACCTCGGGGCGGCGAGGCCAGAGTGTGAGACCGGGTGAGTTCCGTCTGTATCACGCGCTCTCTCTAACCTTACTAACCTTCCTTACTATCGTTTCTTCCTTGGCCTTATGCCTTAAATTCTATTTAACAATATTTTAACTGTTGAGATGGAAATTAAATACTTTATTTACTATATCTAAAATTCATCTTCCACTTAGCTTATCCTTCTAAAAAATACTATCACTTCTTTTCATATTCTTCTTATGAGTGTTATATGCATCGAAAATTCTCAGAATTTCCTGTCACATCATTACCAAAGGTCCTCAAACTGGGATGCCGTTTTGGAAAGGCAATTAATGTCGACGTTAGAAGTTGCCTCGCAGTAGTAGGGGCAGTAATATGCTTCACTGGTAACGTCACTCCATGCCTTATCCTATAGTAGTCGCTTACTATCTTTGCAATTATAATACCAGGCATTTTCATTAAATACGAAAGCAATACACTGAGCCACCAAAATAAATGAAAGTAATTTACAGCAATATTATGCATGAGACATAGCCATAATATATTGTAGTCAGAGACGATATTCCTGCTCGCAGGTAGGATTTTTTATTTGAACTGTACACCTATGAGAGTGTGGACACACACAGAATAACAAATCANAGTCGCTTACTATCTTTGCAATTATAATACCAGGCATTTTCATTAAATACGAAAGCAATACACTGAGCCACCAAAAAAAATGAAAGTAATTTACAGCAATATTATGCATGAGACATAGCCATAATATATTGTAGTCAGAGACGATATTCCTGCTCGCAGGTAGGATTTTTTATTTGAACTGTACACCTATGAGAGTGTGGACACACACAGAATAACAAATTAATTCGAATTATTTTCGTGGAAAATTTTCCCGACCTGTTATTATTTCCCACGCGAAAGTGTAAGTTGGTTTTCTCTGAGTTTTCGTATATATATATATATATATATATATATATATATATATATTTTACTTTTAAAAAATGTTTTACAGAAGGCCTTTTGTAAGAATAAGGTAAACCTATTATAAGAGCATGATCAGAAATGTTCCGGCAATTAGAAGGAACGTTCGCGATGTAGGGCAATGGTGTTTTCGAAGCCTTCAGAGCACAACACTGTATATACGAAAATGGCCGTTATAGAGGGTATAACGAGAAGTCAACAATATATATTGTACCAGAAAATGGCAATTTTGCGTTTTTTATGCATTTATATTTGGCCAAGAAACTGGAATGTTTGAGGCTCTAGTTAAATATAATGAACCAATGGTTTATCTAGGTGTTTTTTTTTATGAAAATTTGTTGAATGTTTTGGAAAATACGATTTTATTAATGGAATGTAACATTGTTTAGCAAAGTGAAAATTAAACTAATAAGCCTCTGCACTGAGCATAATTAACCCAGTATTAAAATATGTTTTATTTCGATTATTAAAAAGAAACTCCTCTTTTCCGGAAATGGCCAAAACCGGTTGAGAACTACATTTCTGGTCATACAGAGTAAGTCAAAACATTATTATATTACGTGTGTTAATATTGCTATTTATTGTTATTTTACCCTAAATTCCAAAGGCAAGAAAGGCTTATGAGATCACTTTTCTGTTATTATATGTGTGCATATGACTGTGTTTAAGGTAGCCTGCAAGGACGAACGTATGCATTTCTGACGGTGTTGCGAGGACCTCGGCCAGGTCCTCGGAAGGAAATATCAAGGTTTTGAAGTCTAAGGGACACGTCCGGCCCAGAGGTCAAATTGCATCATTGTCTGAACGAGTCCTTGTACGACCGTAGATATTCAAAGGCTTAGTGCTGCTTACTGCCGCAAGGAAGTGCTTTTGTCGATTACCGATACACACGGTGTGTATGCGGTTGGTCGCCTGCGCAAGGATCAAGGACTTGAATAAACACTTCCTTTTAATACCTTAACGTGAGATACTTCAGTAGCTGTTAGGACCTCTCTTCTGGCCAATTAGGAAAGAATTCCCAATTTTAATGTATCTGATAACACCGAGTATAACATTCATCCTGAAGCGTTGACTACTATTTGTATGTTGGACAAAATTATGAATATGTAAAAATTATGAACATTTTTGTTCCATTTAATGGCCGTATACGATGTCAACATCTTTCTATTACTTTTACTATTCAATGATTTGGTTTTAAAGAAAATTTGCACTCATCAGACACCAAAATTTGTTTTAGACTTGTTTAACTCGGGAGTGAAATATAATTATTATTGTATTGGCTGCAAAGAAATTTCATATCTTACGGGAGTGACATAATTTCTAATCAAAGTAAAGGACAATGCAGTGCTGTGGTAAAGTTTATCATGGGAATTAGTTTTGGTAAACCTTTATATAGGAAAAATAAGGTTAATTTTGTAAAATAATAATTTTATCAGAAAATGTTATTTATTTTTATAACTGTATGCAACTCTCTGCTATAAATGAATACCATTAAAATTCTTGCAAACTACCACAATTAAATATAAACACAGCTAACCATTACGTATTTCCGAACCAGAAGTTATTATGTATAACTCTAACAAAACGTCTCGTTATAAAGCACATTCATTATCTTGCAGCTATAAAGAGCAGTCTGCGGTATGTCTGTATAGAAAACTTCTGTGTATTCTAATAAGACTGTTACTGAGGTACTTTACTTGCCTCTCATCATGGCCATCCGGGTTTGATTCCCGGAGGGGTAGACTCCGGATTTTCGCAAGTGGAAAGCGCAAAGGACGTTGACGCTACCCGGTGGGTTTTCTCGGGGTTACTGCTGTTTCTATCACCATAGCAATCCGTCGCTGCTCTTCATGCACTACACGTAACCCTCATCATCGCTTAAGACCTCACCCGTTATACTTCGGCAAAATCTTTCACTACCACTGAACTATTTTCATTAATTACATTTTATAATTTTTAAATCAATCACAGAATAAACACATTTGTCGAAAAAAAAACCACGCTTCGAAATGAAAATGTGTGGTACAAATAACTAAAATCTATAAAACTCAAAACGTTATTCTAGAATCTAAATTTTTGCTTAGATTCATATTTTGGGTTACATAAATAATTTGAGGCGCCAGAATTACTAAGTATATCAGGAAAGTAGAATGAATCGGCAATGGCAGCGTAGACGACCAGGATTGAAGTCCAGAAATATCCCAATGCGAGGCCAGAGAAATACCTCATCGCCAACTCGTTCGATTATGGTGTTCATAATTTTAAATATATATTTATGTTAAATATCCCAGAGCGTGATTGCTGCATATATATAAAATACAGAAGCACGTCATAATTTAAAAATCTTTTTAAACCACTTTTATAAAAGCGGAAAAAAATTTCGAATCCATTCTGCGACAACTTATAAAATATATTATGGCAATGACTATACGTAGCCTACATTAGTTGTACCAACAAGCAGGTACAGAATTTGCTTATCCCAAGAGAATAATCATATTGTGTGCCTTTCGCAACCAGATGAGCTACGTGTAAGTATGGGGTGTCATGTTGGCTAAGAGCAATTTAATACCAACTGATAAATTCAAATATCTCCAGGATTAGGAGTTTTATGTTCTGAACATACGAATACCTTGTACACCTCGAAAACATGTTTGTTCCTAATGTGCAATACAACAGAAAACCAAAGCTGAGAGAATAAGTAATGATCATTATTCCGTCAGAACTTCTTTTTTGCAGTAATGACAGCGTTTCATAGTTGCTAATACGTATTTTCTAATCCTTATGCGTGACAAAGTAACTTCTGTATTAAGGAATCAAAGTAGTTTCGAAACTTCCCTATTATATGATATGAATTTTGGGATGAATTAGCATTGTTTGTTTACTGTGGTTTCTTAGAACTTTTTAGAGCACTTCAACCCTCACTGCGAGTAACTAGGACTTCAGTGTTTTGAATTAGTTGTGCTAGAAAAACATTGTAATACCTGACGAGGACGTACTTGGAATACACTACGGTTGCAAGAATAAGTTGTTGGGAGGACTATCATACGAAATGTATTTCGCGAGGATTGGAAGTTCTGTTGTATAGTCCATTTACGGTTACTTCCAACTTTACTGAAGCCCTGCTGAAATTACACTTTTAGGAATTTTCCTCCGCCTCAAACACACAACATTTACCGAACATAGAAAATTACAAAAAAATATAAACTCATCGCTTTCGTGTGAACACAGTGTAATAATACTTTGCATAAAAATTATTAAAATTCTAAATTATAAAAACATGTTTTTTTGTGATTCGATATTCCTATCAATGAAAAAATAGTTATTGTGTTCAGAGATTAAAAATAAGTTAAATCAAAATATAACCAAAGTTCAAGTACGTATATGCAAACACAAGTAAAAAACGTTTGTAGAAAAGGGCAAAATTAGAGAACACATAAACACATATAAATGGGGTTATTTTTCAACAGTTTTATTCGAAAGTGTAATGNTTTCGTGTGAACACAGTGTAATAATACTTTGCATAAAAATTATTAAAATTCTAAATTATAAAAACATGTTTTTTTTGTGATTCGATATTCCTATCAATGAAAAAATAGTTATTGTGTTCAGAGATTAAAAATAAGTTAAATCAAAATATAACCAAAGTTCAAGTACGTATATGCAAACACAAGTAAAAAACGTTTGTAGGAAAGGGCAAAATTAGAGAACACATAAACACATATAAATGGGGTTATTTTTCAACAGTTTTATTCGAAAGTGTAATGNAAAGGGCAAAATTAGAGAACACATAAACACATATAAATGGGGTTATTTTTCAACAGTTTTATTCGAAAGTGTAATGAAACCACAAATAGGGTGTAGTGAAAATTTTTAGTGTTACTGAAAGCACATAAAACTGGCTTGCTACAAGGCCTTCTGAGTTTTGTGGACATTGTTGTAGAGAAACATATTGAGGGACGTGCTAACCTGCATGTTGAATGTTCTTCAGAACGCTTGTAACACATGAATTTTAAAGATTCTAGTTAATGGGTTCACAATTTATTTTCGTGAAAATAAAAACAATTCGGCCTAGGTAGATCGGGTACTTTCAGGTAGTTCAGTATAAGAATACTTGGAATATTTTAACGTACGCCATATTTGTGTTAATAGTTATTACGAAAAATATCCCATCAAAGTGTTATTTCTGTTATACGAGATGTTGCATTATCATTCTCCAAAAGGGTGTTTATAATTACCTCTAGAAGTCTGGGAACTATAGTGGTGACGTCACATCGACTTCCCCCTCGTGACGTCGCATCGTCATCGCTTTGGCACTTCCCAAATTGCGGACATTTCGATGTCCCTCCGACGTCGCTGCTACGTCATGGCGACATTCGTGACGTCACTGCGATGTCACCCACTTACTGATGGGTTATCGCATCAACGTGTTTTCAATGTTGTCGTGCTGTATGGGTATTATTATTGTTTAAAACTGGCCATTGACGGAGGCCTTCCAATGGAAATAATAGAATGTATTTTTCACTTCATTTATTATATTTATAAGATATTAATGGCCATATTTCTAAATCTATTTTGATATTATTTGAAATAAATACATTATATTATGTGTTTTTATTTTTTTGCAATCTATTTAGTACATTTTTAACAAATTGCATTTTTTTTTCAACATATTATTTATATCAGTTTCGTTCACAATAAGTTTGGTTAAATTTCCCTTACTTATAATTCTATGAAATTTTTTTTNATATTATTTATATCAGTTTCGTTCACAATAAGTTTGGTTAAATTTCCCTTACTTATAATTCTATGAAATTTTTTTAATCCTATTCATTCAATTTTGTTACATTTGACTTGCATTCGTCGTTTTCCATTGTATGTATTCCGTTTTAGATCAATTTTAATATGAGGGTAAGTCAAAACGTGTTTGCACATGTCTTATAAAGTTCTGTGAGTAAGTAGTATTGCATAGTGTTCTTGCACGTCCCACGAGGGTTTGACTGTAATAACGCCAGTAAGCTTTGCACAGNATATTATTTATATCAGTTTCGTTCACAATAAGTTTGGTTAAATTTCCCTTACTTATAATTCTATGAAATTTTTTTTATCCTATTCATTCAATTTTGTTACATTTGACTTGCATTCGTCGTTTTCCATTGTATGTATTCCGTTTTAGATCAATTTTAATATGAGGGTAAGTCAAAACGTGTTTGCACATGTCTTATAAAGTTCTGTAAGTAAGTAGTATTGCATAGTGTTCTTGCACGTCCCACGAGGGTTTGACTGTAATAACGTCAGTAAGCTTTGCACAGNAGTAAGTAGTATTGCATAGTGTTCTTGCACGTCCCACGAGGGTTTGACTGTAATAACGTCAGTAAGCTTTGCACAGTTTCTCAGTAAACATGGCGTCATCACTCTCCGTTTGCACCACAGAAGAACAGCGTGCAGAGATCCATAGAAGACTTCCAGAAGAATACGGGACAAATAACTATTAGTAAACAATTTTATTCGGTATCTTTTTTATTTTAATTAAGTAATATTTACAGTAAAATCATTAAGATGAGTCGGACACACAGGAAGAGGGCACAGACGCCAGGAGCAATTCACGCTCTGTCATTTCAGTCACATAACATCCATATTGGATCTACATGACCTTTGACCTTGAAAGGTTATTTTAACCATGGCCCTGTGCCCAATAACTTGGATGATCTTGAACCCCCAAGAAAATTGCAGAAAATATAGGAGTTCCGGAATTTAATGGCAGGTGGTTCAAATAAGCTCCAGATACGACCAACCCTCATCAATTCGGCCAGTGTCCAATCCGCCTGCCATGTTAAATGTTGATGGNAAATAAGCTCCAGATACGACCAACCCTCATCAATTCGGCCAGTGTCCAATCCGCCTGCCATGTTAAATGTTGATGGCCTTGTCCTTGACCTTTAATTTAATCCTTTATGACCTTGTAGCCAAAAAATTCCGAAGAAATCTACAATAAGTTTAAAATCCGAGGAAACATTAACATCGATGTCTCCGACCATCATGTCAGATGTCAGTGACCACGGCCCCAATGAACTTGAGAAGAAATTTAAAAAAAATAACACATAAATAAATTGAAATTTATCTACAATATTAGGTTACCAACTACGAACCCCATATGTGTTATCTGTGACCTTGAAATTGACATTGTGCTCATGATCTTGGATAATTTTGAATTCCAAAAAAAATCTTGATATTGTTCAAAAATTCATATAAATATAATAAAAAAGCCAAAATGATTTTAAATATCCGAAAATTTTAATAAAAAATTATTTTAAAATTAAAAAAAAAATTTATTCCAATATTTTGGCTTAGATGAGACGGAAAACTGGAGCCGACCTACCATCATGTTATGGTATCACCCAATCACCATATCAAATTCTTAATTCGTTAAATTGTTTTGTTTTGGTTTGTGTTATCAAACTTTTCGAAAATAGCTGGTTCTATTATGTAAAGAAATCATATTCATAATAAGCGTCCAGCTATAAAACAAATATTTCTGAAAACAAATAATAATAAAATCGTGTTAACTTTTTAAATTATTAATACATTTGATAGTGATTAGGTTGGTTAATTGACTAATTTTTAAATTTAGTTAGATGGTAGCCAACAAAGTAAAATGATTAAGAGGGAAGAACAATAATTATTTTTTCAGATTTATTTGAATTTTTTATTTTGATATTTTTTTATGTGGTATACAAAAACTGGTATATCTCTTTACGTTCAGAACGCCAAAAATTATATTGCGGTGCGTTATTATAATCGAGAAGTCAATTAGTTAATTCAACTTCAAAGATAAATTTCAAGGTTTTATTTTATATAATCGTCTATATATTAATAACTGAGAAACAGAAATACTTTCTGGGTCATTTCGATAATTAGTTGACATCAAATTATCTTATGTGGATTAGATCTCTCTGAGTTTTAGATTAACACTGAATTTCTAGGGGACAACTCTCTCGTGGGAATATCACAGTAGAAATGTGTTACTACAATTGTCACATAAAATAAGTTTGTAACGAATACCAGAAATCCGAATATATGTAAATGTCAGCCAGACTATGAAATTATTGTACATACAGGGTCTCTAACCATGTGAGCTATGAATAAGTGATAATGAAAGATAAATATTATGACATACCTCCTTACAGCTGATTCGTTATATATATTGGTCGACAAAGAGGTGCTGTGCCTTCAGTAACACAGTAACGTAGAGCCGTATGTAGCTTCCTCCTCGCAACGACAGCCTTCTGAATGCGGCTCCAGGACAATATTCCAATGGCAAAAAACATCCCCTCAGTCTCTCCCATGACGTAGGAACAACAAACTTCAAATTGATTTCGGGGTAATACGGTGTTTGAGAGTAAGAATTGGTTCGTCACTAGTTCCGACGGAACGCGCCCACCAAGAGACTTGTTAGAGAATTACGTATCGATTTATAAACCATTATTGCACTCAAGTAGATTGCGTTTTTTTCTCATTCATATAAACTTGTCTGATGAGATTGCCTGCCACCATCGATTAGATTTATATAGTCCTCACAGAATAGTGAGTATCTTATGTAACCTCAATGAAATATTGGGAAGTGTTAAGAAATTTCACATTTTTTGTATTGAAAATAAGGGCAGAACCCAGAAATATTTAAATCTGAGTATACAATAATGTATGCATATGTGTATAGAAGCTAATATATCGACACATTCTTACCCACTGCCATAAAAAGTGTTACTCCATTATGAGAAGATTACGTAGCAGTAGAAGGAAACTTGCCGCATGCAACGAATATGATCTTCATTCGGGATAAATTGCACAGTTGAAATGGACGTTTAAAATGGATCCACTGGGCCAAACAATCTAGCGTGGAGTAATAGCGATGTCTATTGCTAACCTCTGGTACATCCACCGATTATTGTTGGAAATGGCGACCGCTTTGTAGACTGGCCTGGTCAAGGAAGTGTGGCGAGAACATGTAAGCCGTCCCGTTAACCCGTGCAGTATACGAGTACACTATCCTGTTTGGAAATAACCTGCTGGAGCGGGGCCATGAAGATAAGCAGACTAGGCCGCAGAATATCCTGAACCAATGATATCTTGACCACTTTTAGAAAAGGATGAGTATTGTAAGACATTTCTCTCAATACTCTGACGTCACAAGTTATATTGTTGTGTCGTTCAACAAGTAAGACTACATTTCTGAGCTTTCCAGTGCCATTCCATACTCAAGATAATTTGTGTCCTTATCATGATGGAAACTGAACCCGCTACTATAGACTATTTATATACACGGTCCCTTTGTGCACCATCTGTCATAACAATACCTGTGAAGCANATACTCTGACGTCACAAGTTATATTGTTGTGTCGTTCAACAAGTAAGACTACATTTCTGAGCTTTCCAGTGCCATGCCATACACAAGATAATTTGTGTCCTTATCATGATGGAAACAGAACCCGCTACTATAGACTATTTATATACACGGTCCCTTTGTGCACCATCTGTCATAACAATACCTGTGAAGCAGGNGAACCCGCTACTATAGACTATTTATATACACGGTCCCTTTGTGCACCATCTGTCATAACAATACCTGTGAAGCAGGCCACCCATGAGTTTGGTAACCTAAGAAACCACAACAGCGAGCCGGAGTGGAATGTCTAAACCGTCATTACAATGCATTACCTCAATCCTCACACTGGAGGGGCGCGAAGAGTGGACTTGCTGCGAGAATTGCCGTCGGGACAGTCGGCGATTGTCAAGGGGCGAGGTCAGCTGGTGGACCAGGTGCGGCGACGTCCTACCTCGGGGCGGCGAGGCCAGAGTGTGAGACCATGTGAGTTCCCTCTTTATCANTGGACCAGGTGCGGCGACGTCCTACCTCGGGGCGGCGAGGCCAGAGTGTGAGACCATGTGAGTTCCCTCTTTATCAGGCGATTTCTGTTACCTATTTAACCTTCCTTACCATCCTTTCTCCCTTGGCTAATGCCTTTAATTCTATGTAGNTCAGGCGATTTCTGTTACCTATTTAACCTTCCTTACCATCCTTTCTCCCTTGGCTAATGCCTTTAATTCTATGTAAAAATGTTATAACTGCTGGAGATGTTAATTAAATATTATATATACTATTTCTATAAGTCACCTTCTTAGCTTACCCTTCTACAAAATACTACCATTTATTTTCGTGTTCTAATTATGAGTGGTGGAATCAGCTCATATACCCTATGCATCGAGAACCCTCAACTCTTCATGCCACCTAATTACAAAACGTCTGCAAACTGGGATGCCGTTTTTGTAATGGCAATTGATGTCGACGTAAGAAGTTGCCACGCAGTACTAGTGGAATGTCTTCTCTTATCTAAATCACTCTCCTTCTTTACAATTCTTATACCAAATACTTTCATTAAATAAGAAAGCAACACCAATTCACAGTAAAAAAATAAAACCAATGTGCAGCATTGTTATAAAGGAGACATAACCATAATTATTTAGTCAGAGACGACATTCCTGCTCACAGGCACGGTTATTAATTTGGAATTTATACTTATGAGAGTGTGGTAACACACTGAATGACTAAGCAATTCCACTCTTCGTGGTGAGAAATTTTTCAGATCTTTTACTATTTCTCGGAAATACATGTAAGTGGTTTTTTTTCAGAATTTACCCATATATTTGTTTACATTTTCAAAATATATTACAGAATTCTTACTTTGAAAATAACTTGGACTTTTACTAAAGCAATGTCAGAAATGTTCCGGCAATGAGATGAATCGCTCGTGATGTAGAGCTATCGTGTTTTCGACGTCTACAGAGCGGAACACTGTTAACACAAAAATGGTGGATATAGAAGGCATAACGAGATTCCTGTTACAATTATTGTACCAGAAAAATGGGAATGTTGCTTTTTTTTGCGTTCAAATTTTGCCCNCATAACGAGATTCCTGTTACAATTATTGTACCAGAAAAATGGGAATGTTGCTTTTTTTTGCGTTCAAATTTTGCCAAAAAAAAAAGGTTTGTTTGAGGCAAGAGATGATATGCATGAACTTAAATTTATCTAGGGGTTTTTGTTTAATAATTGGTTGAATGTTTTGAAAATTACGATCATTTTTGTTTAGCAAAGTGAAANCATAACGAGATTCCTGTTACAATTATTGTACCAGAAAAATGGGAATGTTGCTTTTTTTTGCGTTCAAATTTTGCCCAAAAAAAAAGGTTTGTTTGAGGCAAGAGATGATATGCATGAACTTAAAGTTTATCTAGGGGTTTTTGTTTAATAATTGGTTGAATGTTTTGAAAATTACGATCATTTTTGTTTAGCAAAGTGAAANTTTATCTAGGGGTTTTTGTTTAATAATTGGTTGAATGTTTTGAAAATTACGATCATTTTTGTTTAGCAAAGTGAAAATAAAACAAAAAGTTCTCTACTCTAAGTATAATTATATCGGTATTCATAAGAGCATATAATAATATGTTTTATTTCGATAATTATAAAGAAACGTATATTTTCTGTTAATGGCCAAACATATCTGAGCACTGAATTGCTGGTCTTAGAGGGTATGACAAACATTATTGAAGTACGTGTGTTTATAGTGTTATTGGTTTTTGCCTGCTTTCAGGAGGAAAGAAAGAATATGTGATCGCTTTCCTGTGTTTATGTGAGTGGCTTAATGCAGCCTGTGAGGACGAACGTATGAATTTATGACTGCGCTGCGAGGACCTCGAACGTCGCGAGGACCTCTGCCAGGTCCCCGGAAGGAAATATCACGGTTTCTAAGTATAAGGGACCCATCCGGCACATTAAATAATTCTATCATTTTCTGAACTAGTTCTCATAACAACCGAATTGAATCAAAGCTTATTGCAGCTAACTGCCGCCAGGAAGTGCTCTTGGTTATTGTCGTTACACACAGTGTGTATGCGGTTGGTCGCCTGCGTATGGATCGAGGACTTGGATACACACTTCCTGGTCACAGACTGTTGTGAGCGCCTTCGGCTACTGTGAGGATCTCGCTTCTGGCCAATCAGGAAAGAATGTTTGAACTATACGTTTATCTGTGAACACCGAGTAATACAATCATCCTATAGCTCTGACGACTGTTTTTATGTTGGACAATAATATTAATATGTAAAAATAGCATGGAAATGTTTGATTCACCTAATGCTTTTGTAGGATGAAATTACTTTTTAATTACTTTCTTTTTGAAATATAATTTTTTTTTTTAGAAAAAATGTTACTGTTTTATACACCGACGTTTCTTTAATATTTGCGTTAACTCGGGTGTAAAGTGTTACTATTATTGTATTGGTAATCAATGAACCTCGTATCTTACTAATGTGACATTGTTTCTTATCAAAGTGGTGTGACAATGCCGTGCTGCGGTAGAGTTTCTCTAGGGAGTTTCTGCTTCCCAAGAGTGTGTGTCATGTCGTCCTGTAAAATAACTATTTACGTAAACTTAATGAATTAAGATGGTTTAAGATTCAGGAAACCATTATATAGCAAAACTAAGGTTAATCTCGTAAAACAATNAACTTAATGAATTAAGATGGTTTAAGATTCAGGAAACCATTATATAGCAAAACTAAGGTTAATCTCGTAAAACAATAATTTTATCAGAAAATATGATATATTTTGCAAACTGTGTGCTAATATCTGCAACAAAAACAAAAATCTGTCATTAAAATTCATGCAAACTACCACACATAAACATAAATTTAACTCACAATAACATTTTTCCCGAACCGGTAGTTATTTTACCTAAAACTTAAACAAAACGACCGGTTATAAAACACATTCACTAACTTGCAACTATAAAAGCAGTCTGCGCTACGTCTGTATAGAAGACTTCTGTGTATCTTATAAGCCTAGTCGTGAGATATTTTACTTACCTCCCGTCATAGCTATCCGGGTTTGATTACAGAAGTGGTAAACCCCGGATTATTCGTAAGTGTCAAACGCAAAGGTTGTTGCTACTTCCCTGTGGGTATTCTCGGGGAACTCCCGTTTGTTCCACTTTGAATTCCGCAAGTCACTCTCATCAGCGCTTAACACATCAGCTGTTAAGATCCGGCAATATTATTCACTGTCATTGAAGTATTTTTCCTAAATTAAATTTTATAAAATTTTTAACCATCCTAGAATAAACACATTCATCGCAAAAAACTCACTTCGAAATAAACATGTGTGCTGTAAATGACTAAAACCTAATAAAAAATTTTATATTATTCTAGAATCCATATTCTTGCTTATATTTATTTTTTGAGTTCCCTAAATAATTTTAACAGTGTGATTTTTAATTGCAACTATTGCGGTATTAAAGAAAAAAAGCAATGGTGAAAGGGGCATCGAGTTATAATATGGTAAAAAACAATTATGGCATTTTAATATTTTTTTTTGGTTAAATTTTTGTTTCGGCTTAACTTCGTGTTGACAGCGATCTTATTTAATTGCAAAGTATTACTAAGTATATCAGGAAAGAAGAAAGAATCGGCAATGGCATGGTAGACGGGCGAGGATTAAAACCCAGGAATTCCCGAATGTTTGTCCAGGGATTGACCTCTGCGCCTACTCATTCGGTTTCGGCGATCACGATCTTAGATATATTATTCTTAAATTTCCTCGAGTGTGATAGCTTAATTCGTGTTTAAAATGCGACAGCGTACCAATAATGAGATATCTAATTTGAACACATTTATGAAAGCGGAAAAAAGTTAGATTCCATTCTGCGACAACTTTTAGAGAAAGGTAAGCCAAAGACACACATATATCCTACATTAGTTCTTAAGACAAGCAGGTACAGTATTTGCTTATCCCAAGAGGAAAAATTAATTATGTGCATTTTGTAAACACATGAGATTCGTGTCAGTATGAAATGTCATGTCATCTGAGAGCAATTTAAATCCAACCGATAGTTACAAATATTTCAGTATATGGACTATGAAGTGATGTGCACACACATTCCGTATATACTGCGAAAAAGCTTTTTTTTCATACTGTGCAAAAAAACACAAAATCAAAGCGGAAATAATTAATAATGACCGCTATTCTGGAAGAACTTAAATTTTGCACCAATGACAGAGTTCCGTGGTTGCATATATGTGCTTTCGAATCCAAATGAGTAATATAGAAACTTCTGTATTAAGGAATAAAAGTAGTTTCTGAGCATCACTATTAAATGATATGCATTTTTTTGGTCTTATTAATGTTCGTTTCTGTGGTGTCTAAGAAATACTTAAAACACGTCAACCCTCACTGCGAGTAACTAGGATTTCAATGCTTTCAAAGCTTTCAAAGCTTTCGTGTATACACAGTGTAAAAATATTTTGAATAAGATATTTTTATTACTGGATTTTGCCAACACAGTTATTTTGTATTTTTTTAGTGAAGCTGCATGTAAAATTAAAGTGAGGTTATGTTGGCCTAAAATTTAAACTACTGAACCGATTTTGGTCAAACAAACTTTATTATAAATTATGAATTATACACAAGCTGCTCATAACCTCAAACACGAAAATCTCCACAAGTTACAACTAACTTATGAAACAACCATATTTCTTAACAAAGAAAAAATTTAAATTTTTTAGTTCAATACAATACTGGAGCTTGAGCAAGTCTGATTTAAAAGAGTTTCATGAATTGCAAAAGTCTTTCAATATATAATATCACTAAAATCAATGCGGTTAATAGACCCTGTCACAGGGGCTAGACTGTTTTAAGCCCGTCTAATTAAACACATCTCTAATAATCCACTACTAGGATTAGAATTCATACCATGAAAACCAAAACTATTCAATAATAATTTATTATATTAATAGAAAAATAAAGATAAAATTTTAATTTAACCAAACTCACGGTACTTTTATGTAAACACAAGTATAAAACGCTTGTTATACATGGCAACATTGGCTAACAAACAAACACATCTTACAAGGCGGTATTTTTCAAAAGATTTGTTTCGAAAGTGTAAAGAAACCGGAAATAGGGTGTAGTGTAATACTTTAGGGTTGCTGAGAGCACTTCAAACTGACTTGTACGAGGCCTTCTGAGCTTTGTGTTCATTGTTGTAAGGAAACATTCTAAGGGGTACACTTACCTGCATGTTTTATTTAATGCGCTTCAGAACGTTTGAAACACGTGATTTTGGAAGAATCTGGTAAATAGGTTCACAATTTATTTCCTATAAAAATTACATTTCGTGCTACGTCAGTCGGGTATTTCAGGATTTCTCGTACAGAGGGGTAAAAGAAATATTTTACTTCAACCCTTCAAAATGGTAAAAATGGTATTTTCATTTCATCATATCTTAAAATGATAGTTTTTAATATGAATTAACTTAACAAACCTAAGCGCCTGCACATAAATTTTCTATATACGTTGTTACAATACAATTATAGAATCGCCGCTTAAAGTTTCTTAAGTATATGCTTCTTGACAGAAAGTCTGCACGCAATTTGAGTAACTTTCTTCTACAACGATGGCGCGCTAAATGCGTGAGGAATTATTGCCCTTATTGATCACAGTAAAATAACGCAAAGATATAAGGGCTTTTTAATTGTGACCATTAACATTTTAAGCCGACTGGAAATTCTAGGAATCGCTACATATTCTTATGCTTTCTTTATACCATGGGAATATAAAAAAAGTTATTTGGTCGAATATCTAAGTCCAGTATCCCAGTGATGTCAGTATTTATAAAATTCATTTGTTACAAGTAACTACATATAACTGTACCATGTAAAATACAAAAAGGACATTGGTTATGCACTATGTGCAATTATGTAAATAACACAAACTTCGACATAGCGCAAAATGTTGGTAAAATTAGTCAACTGGATTATAAAACATGCCATTACATTAGTTTTGAAACAGGTGAAGTATTAAAATAATTAATAAGTTTATATTTTACTTAACACATCAAGTTTCCTATTTTGGGCATATTTACAATTGTGTATGCTTAATTTATCTTTCCAGAGCAGAAAAGTTATTGATGCATTTATTACTTTATCATCAGTCTAATAATCACATCTTTTTAAAAATCAAATTTAATAAAACTGTTTTAAAAGAGCAATGCTGGTAGCTGAATAACAAGAGCATTCACCTCCCACCAAAGCAATCTGGGTTCGATCATCGCCGGGTTCAAACCAGGATATTATCAAATGCGAGGAAACTTAACAGAAGTTGCCTGTGACCTGTGGGTTTCCTCGGATATGTCCTGTTTTATCCGTCCTTTAATGCCAACGCAGCTCCATCCCAGCCTTATGCCTTATGTCATGGATTCCGAAGGCTGGTAAGAACGTCAGGTCTGTCTTTGAGCAGAGAAACCGACTCCATTGACAATGGGACATAATTCATCCATGTTGACCCTGCATGGGGCTTAAACAGCTGGTGGATTCTGATAATTAGAAGTCATAGAATGAACACAGTTTTGTAAATATGACGACATTTTAATAATTCATTACTGTTAATTTTCCTAATGACCAGCGATAATTATGTTGCTTTTCCTTTAAATTCCTGCTTAAGATATTGGTTATGCAATGTAACTTAACACCATTGTAATATATTCAAACGTAAATAACTTTGTTTTTATTTAGAACTACGTATGAACACATTATTGTACCGGTGTGGATCCTCGCTGGCCGTCTGGGGTAGTGGCCGGTTTTGCGTTAGCTCCATGTGATGATGGTGTTTAGAATTCATAATCGCCCACAGAGTAGTGCAAGTGGTTCAAAGCCCACTATAATAAGGAGGACCCGTCTCCTTATGCCTTCATTTGTGTAAAATCACACGGGTATACTCAGCTTCTGCCTATTATATGTACTCGTAAGCAACTTTCCGGGATATTCGTTCATTTTTACAGGTGTGAATGCAAATAAGAATACTTACTTTTTTTCAATAACACAAGTTACATTTCCGTAACTTAAAACTCCGAAATTGTTATGTGAATTTCCGACGCGCAGCACAAATACGCAGAGGAGCTTCGTGAGTCACTGAAAACATAAGGAGAGGGTTGACGCTCACAGAGTTTCAACCACATTATAAGAAACGTTATTTTTCAGTCAGCCTCTATATTTGTAATCCCTGCTGGCCTGGGGTAATCAAGAGAACAAACTGTATTCCAATTCACTAGCTCAGACCCCTTGTGTAGATTGTTCACTTAATAAATTACAGCGTTAATATTTTTCACCGTTGAATTGTCACTATCTGAGCTACGATGGCTTATTCCCTTGGATTAATGTTTACCTTTTTTTACCGGATGTAACAAATATGAACACTCAAACTGCCAAGTATGCTATAAGAAACCAAATGAGATTGGTTTTATTATATTATCATTTATAGGAAATTAATAATTGAGGTAATTATTGATATGATGAAGAATGAACATGGAAACAATACATTTAAATTTTATTGTAACCATTTACAAAAAACTATTCCAAAGAGTTGTCAAAAACTCCAGGCATGTGCCTGGAGTAAGCGTCTTGCAAGCACACGAGGCGTTTAGCAGGATATTTATTAAAGTGTCAGATATACGTATGTTATTTCATATATTTCTAAATACCTGTTTATTTTGATTCGCAATATTCTGGATAATTTAAACTTTAATACAAAATTGTTTTTTTTATATTAAGGGCCGCCAGCAATGAAGGTAGATTTCTATGAAGTCTTGAGGTAAAGTTCCTTACGTTAAGTTTCACAGCTCACGGGCCATATGATTTGAACCAATTACAAATTAAGCCCCCTATAAAAAATTTACAGTTATCTATTTTACAAAAATGCAATGAGTATTTTCGCCCTTATATACAATTTGAAGTTTAACCGTATACATTTTTGTTTGTACCTGTAACGTAATGAAATAGTTATCATTATTCAATAAGGAGGGTTTCTACCCCTTGAACCACCCCTTTATATACGGTATTGTACATCACTTTGCGTTTAATTATATAAGGTATATATAAAATAATATCAGAAATACCCAGCGTTTCCTGGGTATAATAGGACAATGAGAGATAAACGAAGACATTTTATAGGACCCTAACCCTATATAGGTACGGAGATTTACGAACAGGTTTAAATAAGCCCATTTTGGCATACACAGTATTTATAGTTGGGAACTGAAATTTGTCCCTCCATAATTTTGACCAGATCAGCCGAACGGTGCAGCATTGAGATACACGTTCCTCTATTAGGAGTTTTGGGTGATTTTGAGCTTAATTGGGTGTTGACAAGGGACGGAACATATTTAGTCCTAAACTGTATTTTAAGTTGGGTACTGGTGAGTATAACTTCCAAATTTGATAAGATTCGTCAAACGGTTTAGAACTGTATAGAATTAAAGCATGCAATTATATAAACTAAAACTTTTATATGTATGTATAGAATTGTCATGAGTGAGTCGGGCACTTTAGATCGTTTCGCTGAAAGTATTGACGTTAGAGTACTAACTAAACAAAGTATTTTTAATTTATATGACTTTTAAAGAAATATTAGAATCCGTATCTTATTGAAAAAAAATGTATTTAAAGTGTTTAAAAGGTGTAATAATAATGTGAAAACCTTTTGTTAGTAAAACATTATGTTATTAAAACATTCTGCAAAAAAATAACACTTCAGTGCTCCCTTCAGTTTATTAAATGTTGTTGTGGTGGCGTTGGCAAATGGCGGTTATTTGATTTATCATATTAGGCATGGTAATGATGATTGTGTCGCGAGTTTTGTATTTTTGAGACCATAAGTTATTATTTTGATGCAAATTCCCAGTAAGTAAATGCACTTAAGAACCTGTAATTGATTCGTTATTTTATGTTGCTTGAAGTTCATTACTAGAATGGTGGTAAAAAGTTTTACGCACGCCATATTTGTGTTAATGGTTATTCCTAAAAAATTTTGTTAAGGTTATTTTTGGGCATATTATATGCTGCGTTATCATTCCCCAGAAGGGTGTTTATAATTACGTCTACGAGTCTGGAAACTATAGTGGTGACGTCGCATCCACTTCCCACTCGCGACGTCGCACCGGCATTGCTTTGGGACGTCCCAAATTGCTGACACATCAAAGATGTCCCTCCAACGTCACTGCTACGTCACAGTGACATTCGTGACGTCCCTGTGACGTCCCCCACTGTTTGATGGGATATCGCATCCACGTGTTTTCAACTTCGTTCTGCTGTATGGGTATTAATATTGTTTAAAATTGGCCGTTGTTGGAGGTCTTCCAATGGAACTGCTAGAGATTATCTTTACATTTTAATTCTTATTTTGCTATTATATTAATTGCCATAGTTCTTTATCTAATTTGATCTTATTTGAAACAAATAAATCACATTTTTTCTATTTATTTGTTTTGCACTCTATTGAGTAGTTTTAAGCAACTTATATTATTTTGTTTAATTTAGTTTTCAATTAAATTTTTTCGTTCCTGATAAGTTTGATTACATTTCCCCTTACTTACAACGCTATTCGCTCCATTTTTATCCTGTTCACTCAATTTTTGTTATATTTTGCTTGTATTCATCGTTTTACATTATATGTATTTGGTTTTAAGTCAAATATTAATACGAGGTTAAGTCAAAAGTCCCTGCACATGTCTTATAAACTTCTGTAGGTTGGCAGTATTGCATAGTGCTCTTGCACGTCTCATTAAGTGTTTGGCTGTAAATATGTCAGTAACCTTTACACGGTTACTAAGAAAACAGGGCGTCATCACTCTCCGTTTGCACCACAAAACAACAGCGTGCAGTGATCCATAGAAGACTTTCAGCAGTATAAGGCACAAATAACTATTTCTTAACTATTCAGTTCTGTATTTTAATCATATTTTTTTTTTTTAATATTTAAAGTGAAATAACTTAGATGAGTCGGGCACAAGGGCAAGCGATACAGGCACCAGGCGTTGTTCATGCTCTGTCATTCCGGTCAAATAACTGCTCTATTGGATCCACATGACCTTTAACCTTGACCTGTAATATTGACATTGACCCAGTGCCTATAACTTTGGGTAACCTTTAACCCCCCAAAAAATATTGCAGAAAAAATATAAATTCTCTAAAAAATAAATAAAAAAAAATAAATTTAAAAGTAAAACAAAAATAAAAAAAATATTTTAGTGTAGTATGTGTAGGAGTTCCGGGGTTTGATGACAAGTGTATCGAATGAGCTCCAGATACGACCGACCGTCACCAGGTTGGCCAGTGTCCATTCGCAAGCCATGTTAAATCTTGATTACCTTGTCCTTGAATCTTAAAATTAATCTTTGATCACCTTGTAGCCAAAAATTCTAAAAATCCCGAAAAAATCGAAAAAAGTTTAAAAATTGAGGAAACATTAACATCGAAGACTCCGACTATCATGTTGGTCGCCAGTGAATTAAAAAAACTTGAGAAGAAATTTTAAAAACCTAATAAATTCCTTTATTTTGTTAGAATATTATGTTTCTTTCTATGAATCCTATGTGAGTTATCGTTGACCTGTATATTGATCTCCCGTTCATGATCTTGGATTATTTTTTATCCAAAAAAAGGTGGTATTTTTTAAAAAATGCAATAAATAATGAAAAAAAGATCATTTTGAGAATATAATTTTTTTTATAAAAACTACATATTTAATTTTATAAAAAAAATATAAGTTTCAAATTTTTCGCTTCTAAGGTGAAAAAAAATTGGAGCCAACCATCCACCATTTTGTGATGACATCCAATCAAAAATATAGATCCAAAAGACGAAATCAATTTTTATAAAAAAAATTTGTAAATTTTAATCTTATAAAATAAAGTTACAACGGCCGTTTACCATAACCTTTGACTTGAAAATAAGTCAATGATATTGAATGACCTTAATCCCAAAAATAAAATTTATTTTAATTATAAAATCTATAAATATATCTATTTGGAATTATAAAAAAATTTCAATATCATACATTAAAGGATACCACCATTGGACTTAACTGTGCCCAGCTGACACGAGGTATCCATTGTATCATGTACATGGCAACGATCTCGAACTCTGCCATCGGCTGAGTTGATTTGTTGAATGTTTTAAAAATTACGATCACATTTATTTCTCAAAGTGAAAATGAAACTAATAAGCCTCTCCGTTGAGTATAATTACGCCAGTTTTCGTCAGAGCATATCAATAAATGTTATATATCAATCATTTTACGAAACGCTTTTTTTCTAGAACCTTTCAAAAAATATCTGAGATCAGCATTTTTGGCCTTATAGAGTAGGTCAAACATTAGATCTGTTGATATTGTTTTTATTATTGGTTTTAGACTACTTTACGAAAGAAGGAATGGATCCAGAGAAAGTTTTCCTGTTAGTGTAAAAGTGTGTTAGTGTGTGTGTGTGTGTTTGTGTGACAGTGCTGCGAGGACCTTGAACATTGCGAGGACATCGGCAAGGTCCTCGGAAGTAAATCTCACAGTTTTGAAGTTAATTTTCTGAGTAGGTCCTCAAAACGAATGTAGAGATTCAACGCTTAGTGCATCTTAATACCGCCAGAAAGCGCGGTTTTCGATTTTCGNTTGTGTGACAGTGCTGCGAGGACCTTGAACATTGCGAGGACATCGGCAAGGTCCTCGGAAGTAAATCTCACAGTTTTGAAGTTAATTTTCTGAGCAGGTCCTCAAAACGAATGTAGAGATTCAACGCTTAGTGCATCTTAATACCGCCAGAAAGCGCGGTTTTCGATTTTCGTTACACACGAACTGTGTACGGTAAGACGTCTGCGTATGGATCGAGGAATTTATACACACTTCCTNCGTTACACACGAACTGTGTACGGTAAGACGTCTGCGTATGGATCGAGGAATTTATACACACTTCCTATTTACACTAATGTTAGCGCCTTCGGTTTCTGTGAGGACATCGCTTCCGGTCAATGCGGAAAGAATGTTTGAATTTTAAATGTATCTGTAAACAACGAGTAATAGAGTCCTCCTAAGCGCTGACGACCTTTTGTAAATGGGACAATATAAGTTATATGTAAATATAGCAATGAAATTTTTGTTACACTTAAGGTCTGTGTACGATGTCATAAATTTTTATTACTCTTACTTATGAGTAATTTTTTTAAAGAAAATTTCCACTGTTTTAAGGCACAGACGTTTGTATTATACGTGCATTAATTCGGCTGTGAAATATAACTATTCTGGTATTGGTAAGCAAGAAATCTCGTATCTTGCTAGAGTGACCTAGTTTCTTATCAAAGTGGTGGACAATGCCAAGCTGCGATAAAGTTTCTCAAGAGAGTTTCTGCTTCCCAAGTGTGTGTGTGTCTTGCCGTCCTGTCATATAACAATCCACATCAAGTTAATAAATTAGGATTGTTTGAGATTGACCTTAGTTTGAGATTAACCTTAGTTTCGCTATATAGCAAAACTAAGGTTAATTTGGTAAAATAATTATTTAATCAGAAAATTTGATTTACTTTAATAACTGGATGCAAATCTCTGCTACAAAAATCTGTCATTTAAATTCTTGCAAACCACCACTCTTAAACATAAACCAAGCTAAACATAAAAACTTTTCCGAACTAGAAGCTTTGTTATAAATAACTCGAACTTAACGTCTGGTTATTATACACATCCATTAAGATGCAACTATAAAGAGTAGTCTTGGCTTTGTCTATATAGAAAACTTCTGTGTATTCTTATAAGCCTAGTACTGAGGTATTTTACTTGCCTCCCATCGTGTCAATCAGGGTTTGATTCCAGAAGTTGTATACCTCGAATTTTTCGTAAGTGGAAAAAAAGCGTTCTCTTCCGTTACCCGTTTGGGTTTTTTCGGCGAACTCCTGTTTCTCCCACCATTGCATTCTGACGCTGCTCCATATGCACCACACGTCACATTCATCAGCGCTGAAGACATTAGCTGTTAAGATCTGGCAAAATGTTTATCTGATACTGAGGTAGTTTCATAAATTAAATTTTATAATTATATTATCCTTCATAGAATAAACACATTTGTTGCAAAAAAAACTCCCTTGGAAATTAACATGTATGCTTTCAATTACTAAAACCTAATGGTAAACTAAACGTTTTTCTATAATATAGATTTTGGCTTAAAATGACATCTTAATTTCCCGAAATAATTACGACCATGTAGTTTTTTAATTGTAACTACTGCAGTATTAAAAATAAACCGAGGGTGATAGGTGGCATCGAGTCATAATATGGTTAGAAAAACAATTTCGGTTTTGATATTTTTTATTTTATTAATTTTTTTTTGGGCAAAACGTTTTGTCGACAGCGAAGTCCTTTGAGGCGCAAGTATTACTGAGCATATCGGGAAAGAAGAAATAGTCGGCTATGGCTTCACTAAGGGACACCTCCCTAATCAGGGTGGCCAGGCCTGGTTTAAAACCAAGGAATTCTCGAATGCGAGTCCAGAGATTTACTTCTGAGCCTACGCGTTCAGTTTCAGTGTTCATGATCTTAGATACAATTTTCTTTCATTTCCCTAAGTATGATTGTTGATTACCTTTATAAAATGCGAGAGCACTCCATAAATGAGAGATCTAATTAAACCTAATTTATAAAAACACATAAAAACTAGGTTCCATTCTACGACATCAACAGATTATGACCGTGGCAGCATGGAATTAAACTTTTGCTAAGAAAGAAATTTTAATCGAACTGATATTTACAAAGATTTCGGTATAAGGCATATAATGAATGAGTATACCATAATACCCCAAAATTGAAGGACTATAATATCACAACCAAACAACTTACAACCTGGACTGACTAATCAAATGAACCGTGGAACCGTGGAAATTTTTAACTTTACATTTATAAATGTTCTATGTGACCACCATGAGCGGCCCGAATGACATCTACGCGATAATCAAACTCGTTCCACGCTCTTGTAATCGTGTCCGGTGTTATGGTTTCGATGGCGTCCGTAATTCTCGTTTTGAGGCCGTATTTGTTAGCCAGCAATGGTGTATGAAAGACTGGATTCTTAATGTACCCCATAGAAAAAAAAGCGGTAAGACGCGGGCTCTCTGTAGCACATTAGAAAAGATAATATAATGGTTAAAATAAAATTAGAAATGGAATGTTTCCATGTTCATTCTAAATCAGATAAAAAAATTCGGTGATTGTTCCGTATTGCGTACTCTTATGGTAAAACCATAGGAAACCTGCGAGTGCAGTATCGAGTATCCACGCAAATTATTTACTTTTCAAGTCAGTGTACTATTGCGTATCCGGTCGAATTCCGTTTAACGTATCCAAGTTCAAGTCAATTGTTCCGTTTAGCGTATCCAAGTGTGTTTTTACTTAAAACCTAAAAGTTTTCAATTAGGAAAACATACAATGGTGTGTGAGGGGTGTAAAATCACCATGTTGAACGCTCGGAAATTGATTTACTTCTCACCGGACGTAAACACATTCCTCATCGAGCATGACATCCTTAAACCGTCAATACCATGTAGACGATGCAGAAAAGGCGAAGCCAAGCTCGTGGACAATCGAGGTTTGTTTTACTGGTGTCGACAGCGCATGGAGAATGGCACAAAATGCAATTTTAAAGTGTCGGCAAGACAGGGCAGTTTCGTGGGAGATTCAAATTTGTCGCCGGGCAAGATCATCGAGTTGTGTTTATTGTGGTGCCTGATCAAGTATCCCCGACAGCAGACTATAGTAAACGAACTTATGTGCTCGGGCAAGACAGTCGTCGCCTGGTCAAATTTCTGCCGCCAAGTGTGCATAGACTGGGCGTTAACTTACAGGTTTTCTTAGCCGCCCGGACCGTTTTATCAGGAGATAGACGAATCAAAGTTGGGTAAGCGTAAAAACCGCAAGGGCAGAAAAGTTCATGGCCAGTGGGTTTTCGGCGGTGTGGAGAGAGGCGATCCTACTAATTTCTTCCTGGTGCCGGTGGAAAAGAGGAACGCCGCGACTTTAGTAAAATGTATTCGTGAATGGATTGTGCCGGGCACGACGATAATTTCAGACTGTTGGCGAGGTTACAGTAACTTGGACATGCACGGCTATCGCCACCTGCAAGTAAATCACCGGAAGGAATTTGTGTGCAGTGAAAAGAGTGGAATAGTTAACACCCGAAACAAACTAAAGCTGAGGCAAGGCGAATCTTTAAGAGTGCACACACAAAACATCGAACGGAGTTGGTGTTCGGTGAGGTATAGCATTCCGTGTTTTGGCAGACGGGAAAAGTCGTGGACCGGCTACTTGGCAGAATACATTTGGAAAAAGAACCACCCATACGGACAACGACTGCACTCGTTTCTAATCCATGCAGCTGCAATGCACGAGGAGACTCGTCACGAAGGAGACAGCGGTGATGAAGGCAGTTCTCTCAAAAGGTAAAACTAACAACGCTTTGCATTTGTAGAAAAAACTAAATAACGGATAAACGAAAAGTACTTTAATTTTTTTTTTCATTTTCAGATACGGGCAATAATGGCTAGTGAAAGAAAAAAAGTGTACCCGAGTAGCTGTTTGCGTCAATTTAAAGTGAGAATACGCAATAGAAAACTTTTAGCAAGTCACTTCTCCGCAATGGGATCGGCCCCGAGAAGCTAACGGCTAAAAAAAGTACCATCTTCCAGTAAACATTTTAAAAGTGTTTGAATAGCTTGTTGTTTGGTAGTAAGAAGGAGGATCAGATCGTTACTCCCTTGCCAATATATATCACCTCCATAACAACACGAAATAGCCATCTCACTGCTCGTGATTACCAATGGCTTAAAGTTTAAAATGAATTAGTTCATTTATCTAAATATTTGTTCATTTTAATAATGTTCTGCTCCATATCGGCGATCAATTTAAAGTGGGAATACGCAATNTCTAAATATTTGTTCATTTTAATAATGTTCTGCTCCATATCGGCGATCAATTTAAAGTGGGAATACGCAATAGGACAGTTTTAGCAAGTCACTTCTCCGCAATGGGATAGGCCCCGAGAAGCTAATGGCTAACAAATTACCAACTTCTAGTAAATATTTTTAAAGTGTTTATTCAAAAGAAAGAAACTACTTATGTTTTATAAATGGCACACACACACAGAATTTAAATAACATTTATTTAAAAACCACATACAAAATCAAATTTTACATTTATATACATGTTTAATACAGTTGGAGACTCTAGGATAGATTAGCTGGATGTCCATTTTTTTAGCTGCTGTACACTGCCTACATCCAGCAGTAGGTAATCTTCAGTTATGTTGTCACATCCCGAGCCACGAAAGGGTGATGTCTAGAAGCCCTGGCCGTTAAAGGGTGATGTCTAGGAGTCCTGGAAGAGTACCCATCTCGCCGAGTTCCGTTTGGAGTATCCAAGTTCGAGCCGGGTGCGGTTTACTTCTTCACTGTAGGCTGGAGCGTATTAAAAAAAACATTATCCACTTGCCTACAAGCATTGCAGCCCATCACTGCATCGCTCTCTTTTGGCAATTCAATCCCATATTTTTTGGCCCTCATCGAATCGCACCATAGCCTTGGGTGAGGTTGACGAGGAAACCTCGGTACTATTTCATTCCAATCACAGTGATAGCACTGTTCATACCCTCCAAAGCACAAGGTGCACTTGGTAGAAGTTGACATATTCACTTGATACAGTCAGTACAACTATGGTGCATCGACGTCCATGCCGAAGCTTATAAGCAAGTCGTCGGAAAATAACTGGATAAAACAAAAGTATATATTATTTTTTTTTCATTATCAGATACAAGTGAGGATGAGTGAAAATAAAANAGTAGCTATTTGCCTCCGTTTAAAGTGCGAATGAATTGTTTAATTGTTTTGTGTGGTGTCTATTTAAAGTGTGTAAGGGGGGGGGGTGTCTGTGACAATAGTTCATTTAAAATTAAAGTGAGATTAGCTTACTATGTGTAGTAAGATCGAGGTCTTTGTGCAGAGTTTAAAATGACTTGATATTTGCATCAGTTCAAAGTGTTTCTTACCGAACGACACACAGTGTGTGTGTGTCAATTTAAAGTAAAGTTTAAAATGTCTTAGTTGGTTTTCATGTTTCAAATGAATTAGTTGGTTTAGTTTTAAAGTGTTTGAATTTAGAGTCGAATATGTAATAGGAAATTTTAAAATGACAATGGCTTGTTTTTTGTGTGTGTGTGTCAATTTAAAGTGAGAATGGCAGTAGTCGTGATAACTAATTGTTTAGAGTTTAAAATGAATTAATTGTTTAAAGTTTAAAATGAATTAGTTGGTTTAGGATCGAATACGTAATAGGAAATTTTTAACAAGTCACTTTCCGCAGCCGGATTGGCGCCGAGGAACTATTAGGAAAAATTAATAACATTAAAATGAATTAATTGGTTTAGTTTTCATGTTATAAATTGTTTGAATAGCTTACTCTTTGGTATATATTCAATTTTGTTGTACCCAACTAGGAATCTCACAACTGGTTTAATTTAAAATCACAATAGCTCATTTAAAATTAAAGTGGTAATGTGTCTAACTGTTTATGGTATCGGTTTAAAGTTGGGTGATTTGTTCCATTTTAAAGTGCGATTGACTTGCGGTATGTAATGTCAGTTTAAACAGTAAATGTCTGTTTATTTAATTGCGCAATACATTGGTAGCACAAGGGGGGCACAGTCCATACCCCCCTGTCTATATATATTTAATTTCGTGTACTTGAATAGAAAAATCACAATGGCTTATTAAAAATTAAAATGTGATTGACTTGCGGTGTGTGGAGTGGTTTAAATGAGCAGTTGTTTTAATCTGTAAAACAAGGATGGCTGAGTGTAAACTTGCAATTGCAATACCAAGTAACTTTCTGTCGACATTACAAACCCGATTGAATCTCGAGTGAAGAGAGGTGTGATGGCCATGAAGTTGCTATAAAATCTAGACAACTTTCAAATAAGACGAATAAAATTTAACAACATTGCAGGTGTAAAGAGAGGTGACACACATCGGTTTTCCCAGCCTTTCTCGTGACACACTAACCTTTATGGACACCTTGGAGCTGCTTCACCTTTCAAATAAAAATAAAAAAACGAACGAGATTCAAGCTTGTGCATTTTAATAAGCCTGTAACTTTCTGTCGACATTACCAACCCGATTGAATCTCGAGTGTAGAGAGGTGTGACGGCCATGAAGTTGCTATAAAATCTAGACAACTTTCAAATAAGACGAATAAAACTAAACCTCGCAGTTGCAAAGAGAGGTGAA
>NQII01004407.1:92054-207425 GCA_002778355.1 Clitarchus hookeri
CACTAACATTTGTGGACACCTTGGAGTTGCTTCACCTTTCAAATAACAGGAAAGAAACGAAAGATCCCTACACAAACTCATGATTCCGAGAAATTGATACATGAAATGCATAAATTATAATCCCTCACTGTAAGCCAGTGAAGACTTTAGAGTTTTTCATGTCTTGATTTTTTTTTAAAATTCATAATTATTTACACACTCAATTCACTAGCTGGTTTTAGGTTTTAAATGTAATTGAATCGTTGTTGGATACGCAATACGACATAATTACCGAAATTTTAAGCAAATCACTTTCCGCAATGGGATCGCCCCCGAGAAATTAGCGGGTAAAAAATTACCAATTTCCAGTAAACTTTTTTAAAGTGTTTAAAGTAGTTTTGCTGTTTGCCTCAGTTTATGACCTTTGATCTTTTGTTTGGTAGTAAGAGGAAGTAACGAATCGTTCCTCCCTTGCCAAAATATATCGTCTCCATAACAACACAAAAATACCATCTATCTCACAACTCTTGATAACTTTTTTCGTACCCGACTGAGAATCTCACAACTGGTTTAGTTTAGAGAACTATCATCAGAATAAACAAAATGTTAAAATGACAATGGCACATTTAAATTTAAAGTGTGATTGACTGGCGGTGTGCAATGTCTGTTTAAAATGACAATGAGTAGCTGTTTGGGTCAATTTAAAATGAAAATAACAGTAGGTGGTTTTCGTGTTTTAAAAAAAAAGGAAGGAGGGGGGTTAAGCTTATGGAAACCTTGGAGATACACTCAATTCTACAACTTTCATAAAAACGAACAAAATGAAACATCCCTGCATAAACTATCGTGATTCCTAGGCATTGATACATGAAATGCATTAATTATAATCGCTCACTGTAAGCCAGTTTTTAGCAACAAGTCACTTCCACATGTGGATATGCACAAAGAAACTTTTGGTAAAGTAACCAATTGTTCCGTTTTCAGTTTGGATACGCCACAGGAAACAATTAGGTATTTTTATAAATGTTTTTAAAAGATAAATGAATACGTGAATCGGAACAAATGAGGCTTGGTGGCAATTTCCACCTGTCGTTTTGGATATGCAAACCCACCGCTTTTCAATTCAAGTCGTTTTTCATGTGGATACGCACAAAGAAACTTTTGGTAAAAAACAGGTAATTACAGGCAGGCTGGATACGCAGGAAGATATTTTGCATTTGTTTTGGCCTTTTCAGGACTTAGTTTGGATACGAAATCGACGACTTTTTGGGTGGATTTTATGTATCTTTGGATACGTAATATAATGTTTTTTTGGTGATTTGGATACGCAATACGAAATAATCACCAAAAATTCCTCAATTATTGATATTCTGTATATGGTTATTTAATAAAACACATCTCATATTGTCTCTTCTAACATCCGTAAAAGTTCGAGTGTTCATATATGTTACATTCGTTATAAAAGATAAACTTTTATACCATGGACAAAGCCATCGTAACTCAAATAGTGACAATCAAACGGTGTAAATTACCAATAGTTTTTTTTTTTTAATAACAATCTACACACGGCTCTAAGCAAGAGAATTAGGATAAAGTTTGTGCTATTGTTTGCGCTGGGCCAGCTGTGATTAAAAATATGGACGTCAACTGGGAAATAACGTTTCTTGGAATGCGGTGGAATCTGTGTGAGCGCCGACCCCCTCCCTAATTTTCCAGTTACTCACGAAGCTCCTCTGCGTATTTGTGCTGTGCGTCGAACATACACATGAGATTATCGCGGAGTTTAAAGTTACAGAAATGTTACTTGCGTTATTAATACAAAGTAACTTTTCTTGGTTTCATTCTTCCCTAAAAAAATTGAAGAGTTACCATGAAAGTTGCTTAATAGTACATATAAAAGGCAGAAGCAGGGTTTATGTCGAGTATTTTAAAACCAAGAAAGGCTTAAGGAGAAGGTACCTCTTAATTATAGTGGGTTCTGAACCACTTTCCACTACTCGGAGGCAGATAATATATTCTAACCACCATCGTCACATGAGACTAACGCACAATCGGACACTGTCACAGACGGCCAGCGAGGATCCACACTGGAAAAAAATTTGTAAATATGCAGTTCTAAATAAAAAAAAAGCTTTTTACGTTGTAGATATATTATAATGGTTGTTAATTATACTATATAACCAATATCTTCAGTAGGCATTTTATGGTTAAGGAATATCTTTTCCTCTAGGAACTAGGAAAATTGACTGTGATGAATTATGAAAATGTCATCATTTTCACAAAATGGCGTTTGTTTTTTGACTATTAATATTCATAATTCACCAGTGGTTACAGCCACATGCAAGGTAAACATGGATGATTTGGGATCCTACGTCAATGGATTGAGTTACTCTGCTGACGGTCTGACTAGCCTGAAGAATGGATTACATAAGTCGGGGATTGAGCTTCTTTGAAATTAAAGGGCGGAGGAAACCGGAAAAATCCGAGGAAAACCACAGGTTACAGGCAACTGCCGTTCAATTTCCCCACATTCGATAATATTAGAGTTTGTACCAGCCGATGATCGAATACAGATTGCATTGGTTGAACGTAAATGCGCTGGCCATTCAGCAACCAGCAACGTTCCTTTAATATATTTTTTTGAAATTTGTTTGGAAATACGGTGTAACTAACAGACAAATGATAAACTAATAAGAACACAAATAATTTTTCTGCTCAGAAAGGCTTAATTGAGCTTTAACAGTTGAAAGAGACCTAACTTAGGGAACTTAATATATTAGCAAATGATAAAATAACTATTTATGTTACATATTACATCTGAAGCAAATATAATGTAATAACATGTTTTACACACCAGGGAAAAGATGACTTATTTTACCAAAATTTTGCACTAAGCCGACAAGTGTGTTCTTTACATAAACGCACAAGATTTATATCGAAGAAATTTATTAAATTATACATTTCACGGGTATGTGTAGTTACTCGTAATATGCAAATTATTTATACTGACATTGCAGAGATATTGAACTAAGATATTCGACAAATTAACATTTATTTATATCCCCAAGTAAAAAGAAAGCATAAGAATATGAAGTGATTCCTAGAAATTTCTGGCAGTAAATAAGGTAAGTGATGACAGTATAAACTCCAGTCTATGTTAATGTTATTTTACTGCCATCGATAAGGCCAGGAATTTTTTGCGCATGAAGCGCGCTATCGTGGTATAAGAAAGTTACTCAACTGGCGTGCTTGCTGTATGTCGTACAACGTATATTTATGAGACTTTTGGCGGTGATCCTATCATTGTATTGTAAAAATGTATATTAAAGCGTTTTGTGTAGGCGCTTCCTCGTTAGCCTTTACTTCATGTCCAATGCTTGTGGTAAGTGTTTCATTATCAATTGCAACTCAGTGCTAGTTGACCAGTGTATTTAATTGCTCGCACGTGCGTGTCTCTGTACTTCACTCATTACCTATGCAGTCATACAGGAAAGGGGCACAGCCCGCTTGGGGAGGGAGGGATTGGGCTTACAGCACTACTTTCCGCCACTTTGCGTTGGGGAGGGGGCGAATGGTAGGCTTCCTTCCCAGGCCCTTTATTTATACTAGTCCTCGCCCCCTTCCAGGCAGACCAGGAAGAAGTGTCTACAAAAAGAAACCAAACACTGTCCCTTCAGTGATACAATGTGCAGTTGATACAGCGCGGCTTTTCCCAGGGTTGGATGGTCCTACTTTCCGTCGCAGGCAGAGCTGGGAGACTACAAAAATTGCACCATCCTTCAGAACTTTATTCTCGCTTGCAGGCAGGCAGTAGATACTCTCGTTCATTTACAGCACGTTTTTTTATGTATGTTGATTTTAATGCGGCATAAACTCTCTGCACACTATCATTGTTATTAATAATAAGAGCCATGCGCGCTTGTCTGTAGTTTGATGTTTGCACTTGAGGCAAGTAATAACTAATGTACGCCCAGCCGGCCTGCCACCGTGTTCGAAACTCAAGAGTACGAGCTAGGAATAGAGCTATCTTTCCTTCATAGAGCATGCTATCGGTCATGAAAGCTAGGCCAAATATTTACAGCCTGCTCTGTTTTCAGCTGGAACTGGCCGTGTGCGCGCGTGTGCATGGTGGCTACATTCAGTATCCCCTGAGGCAAAAAGGTGTGGATGGAGCTGTGATGGAATGCAATGGCACTCTCGGGGGAGTTTGCCTGGATCACTCCAAGCGAACCTCTTTTGTTATTTATTTGTACGTTATATCTATAAATTGTATGCTGAAACCATCTTCGATATTCTTATTAATTGTGAATAACTTTTCTTCAGAATGTAGAATAATGAAGATATCTTTGGTATCATAGGCAAGTTCTTTATAAAGCCCTCATTACAGCCAAGATTATGAAGATAGGAAATTTCTTGCTTACCAATGCAAGAATAGTTATATTTCACACCCGAATTAATGCGCGTATTATACTAACGCCTGTGTCTTAAAACAGAGCCAATTTTCTTTAAAAAATCATTTATAATTAAAAGTAATAAAAATATATGACATCGTTCACAGGCCTTAAGTGAAACAAAAATGTCCATGCACTATTTACACATTAACAATATTGTCCAACATACAATTAGTGTCAGCGCTTTAGGATGATTGTATTACTCGGTGTTTACATATAATTTAAAATTCGAACATTCATACCTCAGTAACGGGAAGCCAGGTCCTCACAGCAGGCGAAGGCGCTCACATCAATGTGTAAATGGGAATTGCGTATCAAAGTCCTCGATCTATGAGCAGACGACCAACCGCATACATACTGCGTGTATCGACCATCAACCAGAGAACCCATTAGACTTAAAAACCATGATAATTCGTTCCGAGGACCTGTCCAAGGTCCTCGCAACGTTCGAAGTCCTCGCAGTGCCGTCATGAATTCATACATTCGTCCTTGCAGGCTACCTTAAGCCCACTCACATACACACAGGAAAGCGATCACATATTCTTTCTTTCCTTCTGAAAGCAGGCAAAAAATAATAATATAAACACACGTACTTCAATAATGTTTTGCCGTACTCTCAAAGAGCAGAAATTCAATTCTCAGATATTTTTATTAATATCCCGAAAATGTGCGTTTCTTTATAATTATCGACATGAAACATATTTTAATGTGCTCTGATGAATACTGGCGTAATAATACTTAGTGAAGAGTCTTATTAGTTTTATTTTCACTATACTAAAGAAATATTATAGTTATTTCCAAAACATTCAACAAATTATTAAATAGAAACTCCTCAATAAACTCCTAGTTCATGCAATTCAACCACTGCAACAAAAATCTCTGTTTTTTGGCAAAATATAAACGCAAACAAAAGCAACATTCCCATTATTCTGGTAGAATTATTGTACATGTCATCTCGTTATGCCCTCTATAACGGCCATTTTCGTGTATACAGTTCTGCGCTCTGTAGGCCTCGAAAACACGATAGCTTTTCATCACGAGCGATCCATCTTATTGCCGGAAAATTGCTGATATTGCTCTAGTAAAAGGTCGATATTATTCTCAAAGTAAGTCTTCAGTCATAATTTTTTAATGTAATAAAAACAATTCTGAGAAGACCTATTTACATGTTGGTGTGGGAAATAATAACAGACCGGGAACATTTCTCACCACAAAAAGTAGAGTTGATTAGTCATTCACTGTGTTTACAAATCCTCATAGGTATACATTTCAAATAAAAAATCCTGTTTGTCTTGGAGGACAACAAAACATTATGGCTAAAAATCCTGCATAAATATGCTGTAAATTGGTTTTATATTTTACTGTGATACAATATTGCTTTCGTTTATAATTATAACATCTGTTATCATAATTGGAAAGACGGTAAGCGTCTGACATAAGGGAAGACATGCAGTGACGTCACCAGTGACGCATATGCCTGCCCCCTATAATTGCGTGGCAACTTTTTACGTTGACATCAATTGCCATTCCATCAACGGCATCCCAGTTGGCAGACGATGAGTAAAAAGGTGGCATGAAAAGCCGAGAATTGACGATGCATAGTGTTATAAGGTGACTCCATTCATAGTAAGAGCATGAAAAGGAATGATGGTATTTTGTATAAGGGTAAGCTTAGAAGAAGGTGTCTTATAGAAATAGTAAATAAAGTGTTTTATTTCCATCTCCAGTAGTTATAAAACTGATACATAGAATTTAGGACACGAGGCCAAGGAAGAAAGGATGGTAAGGAAAGATAATTAGGTTAGAGAGAGAGCGTGATAAATAGGGAACTCACCCAGTCTCACCCTCTGGCCTCGTCGCCCCGAGGTAGGACGTCGCCGCACCTGGTCCAGCAGCTGACCTCGCTCCTTGACAATCGCCGACTGTCCCGACGACAATCCTCGCAGCCAGTACACTCTTCACCTCTGCACGTGTGTGGAATTACGTATAGCACTGTGATTGGCTGACGTTGTGCGCTAGAAGCGGAATCTGCTTGTAGTTTGTTATATTTATCCAGGAATGTTCTTATGTTTGCTGGATCCATAGTTAATTGTGTTCTTTGCACGTGGCTATGACAGTTTAGACATTCCACTCCAGATCTTCGTTACGGTTTCTTAATTTAGCAAACTATCGTGTGGTCTCCTTCACAGGTATTTTTTTAACAGGTTTTGCACAAAGGGGCTGTGTATAACAATAGTCTATAGGTGGATTCAGTTTCCATTGGGGTAAGGACAAAAACTATTTCGAGTAAGGCATGGCACTGGAAAACTCAGAAATCGAGACTTATTTGTTGACCGACACAAGGATATAACTTGTGACGTCATAGTATTGGACGAAACGTCATACAATACTCATTCTTCCCTAAAAGTGATAATTATAACATAGGTTCAGGACTGCCTACATTTTTTCGCCAAACTTCCTTCACCAGGCCCGTCTACAAAACTGTCGCCTGTGGAACATGTGTGGAGTCAGCTGGGAGAGCATATTCATTAGCCAATTATTCTGGAACCCTTTAATAGCTATTTGCATCTCTAATGGGTGGATGTTCCAGAGGATAGTTAAATACATGTCTATGATTGCACGGCATATTGTATCGCCCCTTGAATCCATTTCAAAGGCGCATTTTAACTGCACAATTTTCCAGAAAGAAGAGCCCATTCGTTGTATGCGCGAAGTTTCATTCTAGTGGCATGCATTCTTCTCATAATGGAGTAACAATAATTATGGAAAATCATAAGAACGTATTGATATGTGCGCTTCTCTACCTATATGTTAACACGATTATAAACTCAGATTAAATATTGCTGGATTCTGACCATATTTAAATATAATACATGTGAAATTTCTTAACACTTAACAATATTTAATTTAGGTTACGTACAAACCCTACTACTCTGCGAAAACAATAAATAACTAATCGATGGGAGCAGGCAAACCCAGCAAACACTTTAGTCTGAAAGAATAATTATTATGGAATCTTCTGGAGTGAAATAATGGATCATATATCAATATGAAGTTCACTAACAAGGCGCTTGGAAGGCGTGTTCCGTCGGAACTCGTGACGAGCAAAATGTTTCTGTCAAACGCCGTATTACCGCGAAGGCAAATGACGGTAAATTTTTTATACGTCGTGGAAGAGACTGGGGAATATGTTTTCCATTTGGAATATTGTCCTGGAGCCACATTGAGAAGGCTGCCGTTGCGAGGAGGAAGATACGTTACTCTGTTACTGCAGGCACACCACCGTGTTGTCGACCAATATATCTAACGAATCAGCTGTAAGTAGGTATGTCCTAATATTTATCATTGGTAATCACTTATTCATAGCTCAGATTGTAAGAGATTCTGAAGATAATATTATTTCATAGTTTTACTGGCATTTACATATCTGCGGAGACCTTGTATTCCTCAGAAACTTATTTTATGCGACAATTGTGGTATATCACATTTCCACTGTGACATTCCCACGAGAGGCCTGTCCACTTGAAATTTCAGTGTTAATATAAAACTCAGAGTGTTCTGATCCACATGACATTCTTGAGGTCATCTTATTATGGAAATGATCAAGAAAATATTTTACATTTCTTAGCTATTAATATATAGACTTGTTATTAAAATCAAATTTATTTAAACTTGGAATTAAACATTGAATTTAAATTAAATAATTGACTTCTCCAGTATAGTTACACACCTCAAGATAATTTTTGGCGTCCTGAATGTAACATGATATACCAACTTTTATATGCCATATTATAAAAATCTTAATAAAAAAATTCTACTTAATCTGAAAATAATATAATTTTTCTTCCCATTTAATCATATTTTTCGGTTGGCCACCATCTTACTGTATGTTAAAATTTGTTAATTAACTTCCTTAATCAGTTAACATGTTTTATACAACAATTTACTAAAAACTTTACTATTTAATAGGTAAACGCGATTTTATTATTATTTGGTTTCTTAAAGATTTGTGTTGTTGCTGTGCTCTTGGGGCCGTCACTGTAACAGAACCATGTATAATATTTCTTAACAAAATCGAACCGGCTATTTTCGAAAAGTTTGATTACACTTCATTGGGTGATATCATAACATGGTGGTAGGTCGGCTCCAGTTTACATCCCCTCTATGCCTAGGGACATGTTATCGCGTCAAAAGTATCGATATTGTAATCATGAGTAGTATCGCATAAAAAGTATCGTACTCATAAAAGTATCGAAACAATAGTATCGATACCCTTATATATCAACAGTATAAAACACTTATGAATTAATCAACGTTTTTATAATATGATTCGTTTTATTTACAAATTACGTATTTTAAATATTGTAATTTTTTATTTTGTGTGATTGCACAGAGAAACAACTACTTATCATAAATCAAACCTCCCAATCTTTCTCTGTACAATCACTCAAAAAAAGAAATTTCTCCAATCGTCTTGGTGACAGCCTGCTCCTCGTTTTTGACATGGTAAATCCTGCTTTCGAAAACAAACGTTCTGAAGGAACAGACGTCGCTGGAATTGTTAGATACTCGATTGCTTATTTGTATGAATGAGGGAACACAACTTTCATATCTTTCAATTGCTCTAAAGTATAAGTGGACAATGGAGCGTCTGGTATCGCTAAATAAAAGCTCATTTCATATTTTTTCGCTAAAGAAGGCGCCTTATTCATATTTACAGACGAACCGCATTAACTTTTGCTTTTTTTTTCATTTGTGCTAAGGTGTTGTGATGACTCCAAAACTCGTTTACTGGCTCCACAGAAGAATCACTATGTGGGTCACTACTGCTACTACCGGTGGCAAGGATAACATTTGTTAATAAAAGTCATATTTAAGATATTGCTGTAGCACAAACTTTGGAGTCTTGCAAGTGTGTATTTTTAAATCCGAGATCCAGCAAACAGGAACTTGCCTTTAAATGATTATCTTCATTATGGAAAAATCTTCTATTTATCTGATTTATAATCTCGTCTTGAACTTGCTCTGTCGCAGCTGTCGTCGGTGCTGTCATTGTCCCCAGCAGTCTTCTTTAAACTGTTTATCTGTGCTCTTCAGCAGTTGACAATGTGTATAGTTTTACTGATAGTAACATACTGCTCACCAGTTAATTCCTTAGTTACATATTGTAGTGGCTTTAAAATTGTAAATATATGTTTTATATGCTGTAATTCTAAAGCCAACGGAGTGGTCGGTGCTTTGGTATTTAACAATAGAATTTAATTAAACAAAGGGAGTCATTTCAATATACCTATCCAACATATAATATACAGAATTGTATCTGGTTTTTACATATAAGACCAACTTAATAGGTACCCCAGTTTGTTTTTTCTCAATAAATAACTTTGGATGACACTTGACTTGAAATATAAAAAAAAATTTTTGACCTTAGAGACAAATAAATTGAATTAATTGACTGTCAATATGGATTCAGCAATAACATTCACGGTGTGTGAAAAACAATACAAGTGCCTGCTTTTATCAAGAAGCATATTTACACCAGCCACCATATTGACACCATTATCAGTAACAACAGGTGTTATTTATTCCAAGTTTATGTGCATTCCTAAACCAATTTATTATAATTTCTGAGAAATGTAGTCACCAGTATGCCGTCTATTTACAAAGTAAGTTGTTGATATACCTAGGTTATGTAGATTATTATATATTTATTACTTTTATTAGACATATAAGTGCGTATATTAGTTATGATTATTGTAATCGTAATTAGTTGATAGTTGAGATATTTGTAGGATATTTATTACAGTATAGTGTAAAATGTATACAAACCTTGAAGTCGCTGTAGGATGTTTCTAAAGATGTATTTTCTTGTTTGAAGTATTACCAGAAATCTTCAAAGTTTTAAAATCAATTTTCAATTTCACATCGTTATTGCTTATTTTGTCAAAGTACTTCCAAATGTCACTTCTGGCAGGCGGTGGCAGTTTACAAGTAAATGACAAGAACAGTCTGCACAGTTTAATATGTTACTTATATTTTTTTTTGGAAAATAAGTAACATTTACGTTACTTTTTGAAACGAAAACAGAAAACGTTTGTGATGTGAATGTCAAATGTCAAATGTTTTTTTTTACCTTCTTTCTAAAAAAGAAGGAAATTATGGCTTAGACTGTACTGTCAATTCTTGTAATGGTGCTAGTTACCTAAACATCCCGCTAGGTAGCGCTGGTAGCATGACATGACCCATGTCATGCCACTAGCGCTACCCAGAGTAATAATCCCTCATGTCACATGAGGAAATATTCGAAACAATACGATACGATTCTGGCCAAAATATACTTATACCAGAGAAGTATTGAATAAAAGGTATCTAGTACAAACTTATAGGTATCGAAAGGAAAAGCACTAGATAGCAAAAAGTATGGAAATACTTTCCGTGTCCCTATCTGTGCCAAAACATTCTAAATTAATATCTAAATAAAATTTTTTAAAAGTTTTTTTTTATAATTTTTGAAACTTAAAAATAATTTTATAAGATTTTTTTATATTTGTATGAATTTTTTAACAATTTCTCTTTCTTTCGGGATTCAAAATCATTCAAGGTCATGAGTATGGGGCCAATTTCAGTGTCACCGATAACTTACGAGGGGTTCGTAATGAGTAACATAATATTCTAGACGAATTTTATAAATTTATTTATTATTTTGTACAATTTCTTCTCAAGTACATTGGGGCCATGGTGACTGACATCTGACATTATGACCGAAGTCATAATGTTTCCTCAATTGTTAAACTTGTTGTCGATTTTTTCGTAATTTCGGAAATTTTTTGGCCAGAAGGTCATCAAGGGTTAAGTTAAATGTCAAGGTCAAGGTCATCAACATTGAAAATGGCTGGCGGAATGGACACTGGCTGACCTGGTAAGGGTTGGTCGTATCTGGAGTTTATTTGAATCACCTGTCATAAAACACCGGAACTCCTACATTTCTACCTTTTATGTTTACTGAGTAACAGTGCAAATCTTACTGACGTGTTTACAGCCAAACGCTCCAAGGGACGTGCAAGAGCACTATGCAATACTGCCAAACTACAGAAGTTTGTAAGACATGAACTGAGACTGAATTTCAATATAAATAAAATTTTTTTAGTTCATTTTCGAAAATACATTTGCCTCCATCATTTAGTTTATCACCATTATTTCAGATTCCTCCAAGAAAGACGTAATGTGCTTAACATTTGTAAAATAAATGTAATAACAGGAACGCCGTTAAGTGGCCAACTCGATGTTCCCAATAGCCATATTAGCTTCACGTTGGTATGTAGGTACGTCATATTTAGTCTTCTGTATATTATTTAGAAGAGTTTTGCAACACAGTATTCAGGGCAGCACAGCAATAAAACTAATAAAAAGGATACCTTAAGAATTCTGCAATAAATAAAAAATATGATAACTACAGAGTCCATTGACGAAGCCCGTGCACATATTCCCACGAGCAGGTTCCAGGTTATTGGAAACACATATTTAACTAAAGAAATACATTGTCTTTACGCTGATGTAAGGCAATACATTATATCTAATAGTAAATATGGTACGTAAATTCACACTCGTTAGTATGGTACCGGACGGATAAAAAAAAATTCCATTTATTTGCTATTGATGTTGATTATGCAGTAATAATGAAAATGCATTATTTTCTTCAATGCATTATTTATTTACCATATTTTACCAAACTATACAAATTGCTTGTTGCCACGATATTAAAGGATTTCATACAATATTTTTTTTCGTTTTGGTTAACAGAGTTGCCGTTTAACGTTACGATAAGTGCAAGCATGTTCATATATAAATATATAATTGTAACATGAGTTTATAATCAAATTATAAAATTTGCGTTTTTCCGAATGTTTATCACAGGGCACATTTGCGGTTGAACCTTCACATTAATTTAATAATATAATGTTACAGTATAATCATATTAAATTAATATTTTTACCAATTCAGCGAACGATTACTGCATCATAATATGTTGAGGGTCGCCTTAATTAAATTAATGGACAGCTCAACTGCAACATCAGCTGAGTATGTCAAGTGTTGTATAAGTGTGGGCTTTGCAGGCGTGCTATGGCTGGAGTGAGTCCAAGGAGAATGTCTTCCAGGCAGAGTCTTGTCTGGAGCGACCAAGGACGTACTCTTCCTCCTCACGATCGCCCACAAACGTTGCTACAGACGTCTCAAGGTAAAACGTTTGACTTTTTTAGGCAAATTTATTTCCCCAAAATTCTTTAAAATCATACGCTAACTCTTTGTAGCTCCTTGAATGTATCAGAATATAAGTCCCTTGTCACGCGTATTTTAGGGCAACAATAAGTTATAAAATTTTTCCAAAAAAATATTATGATTAAAATTTTGTATAGTAAAAATTTTTATTTAAAATATTTTGTGCTTATTTGACGAAGTTCGAAATAGAACATTTAAAAATAACCCTGTCGTTGAATTCCTATAATTTACCTTGCACAATTCCTGACCTGCGTACAGCCACTTAATACACATGTAAGGGTAGTTCGTCTCTCTCATAACGTCGTTTAAATACTTATGTACATATATATATATATATATAAATTTTTGGATACGGAACACGTATTTGTTCAAATCTTTTCGTTTAACATGCAAGTTTTAACGTTAAAATTGACAAAACTAATATATTCCTGACTATGTCACATATAAACGTGATCGACGCTTCTAATCAATTGCAATGATACATTTACTTATGGCGGAAGGTCTCTAACTGGGTATAAGTTAGCCCCAAAACAAAGTTTTGAAAGTTTTTAGTTAATAAACAACTATGCATTTCTGGTATCTCCTTTTATATTATTAAAACGAAATTATATTCCATTCTGTTTCTTGAATTATTCACTTGTGAAAGTAAACAAGCGCAAAATATAATATTAAAGCCCTCAATTTCAACAAAGTTGCATTAGTTTGTAATTTTACATAAGAAAAGCACATAATGAAATTTGGTTAAATAAATACTCTTATCTTTTGAATATAAAGTCTATCTATCACCTTGTACTCCATTTTAGCAACGGATAACAATTCAAAGTGTTGTTTCTTCATTTGCATGATTTCTGTACTTTTCATTTGCTAAATACAGTCACCAGACCACTGAGCTTATGGTAAAAATGTAGCCCTCAAGTCACCAAATTTCGTGTGGCCAGTCAGACACGGGAGTAGTTTTGATAAGGCAAACAAAAAATATGTGCTTGGAACATGTTACAATAAATATATGACTATAGAGTTCAGTAAAAGCAGGGTTATAATGCGAAGTCGTAGTGTCCGTATTGACATATAATCAAAGCCTAAATTCAAAAGCCTTAATTATGACTTATACCTTTGCTTGGTGTGTTCCAGCCTCACCAGTATCAACAGAGAAAGCAGACTTCACCACTTGCCTAGAGCCTACTACAACTGCCTCAAAACTTCTGGGTCTTGAATCATTTACAGTAACCACAGAGGTTCAAGAAGATGGCAGCATCATGCCCGTCCTCAAGAGGTCCGCCACAGCCACTGTCTACACTGTCGTTGTTGTCACAGTAATGTTACTTACAACCATAATATTTGCGTACNCTGTTTCTTACTACCATAATATTTGCGTACAGACTAGTGAAACCAAAATTTAATATATCTGAGCATTTGAGAGAAATGTCGCTCTTAATTGTCGACGTGAATGGAAACATCGCTACTTCTGTGGGATTAACATCACTGCCAGAAGGATGAACAAACACTCTCTGTGTTGCTTACGGAAGGCTCTGCATGACAAAAGTGGGACCTGCAGTTCTTCCACTCAATTGAGATGCGTATTTTACAACAGCTGTTAGTGTAGACTCTCACATGTCTTTGTATTTCTGTCGTATTGTGCGCTCACGGCTATCTTCAAATGGATATTCTGGTCGTCCAACTTCCATGTACACTGATAAAATGAAATTATAGGCTCAAGCCTATACTTATTACATTTATCAAATGTTTTTTTTTATTTGTAAGCTTTCACCCAAAAGGACGTTTATTGAGACTTAAAATGAAACAAATTTTGTTTCAACTCGTGTAGGTTTTCGGACGTACACTTGTTTCTTTCCGTGAGTTCTTCTCTTAAGAAGTTAAATTTCGTATCTATGTTGCCGCTCACAGAACGTCACTTAATGTCGAGGTGTTTTCTTCTAGTGATACAAAAAGTTTTCGAACTCATACCTGCAATTAAAATATATCTTGATAAAATACAATCACATTAAATTTTATTTTGTAACCTTATTGTTTCTAAAATATTTGTCCTAGCAAAGGAAGAAATACAAATTAGAAGGACTAACAAGAATTTGTGTTTTGGAACGATAACCTGACACAGAAAAACAAGGATCAATGCTTGTTCTTGCATGAAACATAACTAAAATGGTACATTTTCAACTATATATTACGTTAATGTTACATTTGTACGTGCTTCCTTTCCAGGCTTATAGTATTTCTCTTGAGCATCTATGACGGTTTATTCTTATTGCTACAATAGCATTTAGCATTACGTGCCTGACGTAGACGGGTCCACCGCTGAATCTTCGCTTATCTTTACGTACACCGGCTAGGAAAAACCACAGACAGACGTATTGTAACTGCTGCCCCGCGCGTGAACACGCCTTGAGACTTGCGCATGAACAAAGGCTCTGCCAGGCAGCCGGCAGGCCCACACAGCGCGACATGCTACGACAGGTTGGTTCACATTCCCCTCCACTCAGAATCGCCAGTTATTCCACCTTGGCTCATTTTCGTTTATATACTTAATGCCAGGCTTTGTCGCCGTTTGTCCAAGTGTGCAATGGTTGTGGTATTACATGTTTCTACCACAATACGGCACAAGTGTCAACCGGCATTACGCAGACCTTAAACAAAACCTCTCGTGAACTCATCCGTTTGACGGAATAGCGTGTTGTGGCGTCTTATAATAATAAGAATGCCTGGCTCATTGTTCAAGAAAGTAAGAGGCAAAAATCTAACTTTGTGTTACAGTACCGAAGTCTTGAATTAGGGCTTTATATTCTGCTTGTCTGACTTATCACGCACGCTGTTCATTTGAGTGGCCTTAAATGGCAAACAAATGAATAACATTTATATATATATATATATATATATATATATATATATATATATATTCACTCAGCACGTTTCATGTTACTGTATTGATGCCTTCGTAGTGTGGCATTTTTTCTGTCATACAGTGTCTGTGTTATTAGACATATCGTGTTTGCACCATTTGAAGAACTGTTATAATACCAGAAACACAGAAATATATCTAACATTTTTTCACCAATGCAATTAGCTCACATTTTGAGTGTAAGCTTTCATGGAATTTAGATTTTAGAATTCTCAGTTTTGAGGACTATTAATGAAGGTTATTAAAAGTCATAAACTTTACTCTACCTGTAAGACTTAGCTGCTGAAAATAAACGTAAGTAATTTTTTTCTTCGTTCTCCTATCATGTTAAATAATCACAGAAGATAAGTTATACTGATACGATTTTTTTATGAAAGCAAATTCGTGCATATTATGAAAAATTACGCATAATTTTCTAAATTATGCATAGCAATAACATCATTCACAACAATTTTAACTTGGAAATCTTTAATGCATGATGTAAGCTTATAAACCTAATAATTACACTTCAAATAAAAAATAAGTATACAGAAATGGGAGAATCACAGATGTAGTAAATAATCTTGAATTTAAATGAAACAGAATGGATGCTGTACTTATTTCCTACGAAGAATATTAATAAAAATCAAGAAACGGTATTCTTACATAGTAAAGGTTTAGTCATAAAGTAGTGAATCAACATTCCTTACACGTGCTTTGTATAAGAGATGTGGTTGTGCCTGTAACAATCCAGGCAGGACAGGTTGGCGGGGAATGGCAACGCCTTGCTAGAGTCCTGTATCTGGACTAAGGTAGGAAACCTTAAATGCATTTGCAGCGGAGGAACAGTATGTTGGAACGGCACAAGTAATCAAGGATACTAAAACCCTTGAATTGTTCCTTTTTTTTAATCAGAATGTAGGTTGACGCATTCTGTTTCGTTCATGAAATTAATCTCATGTATTATTTTGAGTAAATAAAATTATCTCTGTTACAGTTTTTATTAGTCTTTCACATGACCAAGTTAATAACATTTAGTGAATAGTTAAATAGTTGGAAATATTTTTTTATGTTCTTATTTTGTACTGGATATTTGTTACATATTTCTTAAAAAATTTTCACTTAGCTGTTTAAACTTTTACTCGAAAAAAATGTATTTAAGTACATTTCTTTTCCCTAAAATTAAATATTTGATAGTAATATATATTAGAAAAGAGAGCTTCAAGTTCTCACATTATTTACGAGATTGTGAGTTGCTTGCTGTATAGTCGGATAACATCTGGAAAATAGTTTCAACTAATTAAAAAAAATTACATAATAGTTTTGATTTATTAAACATGTTATTCTCCTGGTTTATGACGGTTTCTGATTCTATTATACGATTCAATTAAAATGTTTCATATTAATAACTAGTAATAAAATATTGGAAATACAAAATTTGTCTTATCTATACAAATTTTAAATTCACTGTGGCATATTTTGTAAACATGTCGTACTAACAAACATCATAATAATGACGTAAGTTGAAGTGTATGCGCATCTGTCATATGTTATCTTTAAATTTTTTTTTAAGACTTGTTCTTATAAAACATAAATTTTTGGTATAATGTCTTGCACGATGTGTCTTACATAGTATTTACAAGGCGACAAATATGTGGATTTTGAATTTTGTAAATGTATATTAATCAGAAAAGGAAATTGTTTTCTGTTTTTCATATATTGGGCTCTGTGCAAACCAAAATTTTATTATATAATTTTATTACAAATGTAATGTAAAACCAAACAAACTTGAAATTAAATGATATAACAGAAAAAGTATTCGAAAATGTATTTAATAATAATGACTCCCGCTGTCCAATTTTGTATAAATTCGTTATTTATGCAGAGAAGATAATTTGATCAAGATAAACACGCAAGGTATTCTCGAATGTGAGAAAAATTTACAATTTTTCACACCTTTCTATATTAAGCTATATAAAGCTCTAGGAAGAACAACATTTTTTTTTTCGGATAATACTTGTAAAGATACATAAAAATAAAGAGGATTAAAATTTTTTTTATTAGAAATTATAACATTTCTTGTGCAATGCTTTATAATATAGATATATATTTATGTATATACATTTTCATTTTTTCCAAAAGTAGTGTGATGCGCTTGAAAAGTCCTATAAGAATCTGACATAGAGTATTATTAACGGGAGCAGGAGTGATGTTTGTTTTACGGGGAAGTATACTACTGAGGAATATGTGGCGATACACGTAATTTAAGTACACGCTAACAGATGTAGCAGGCCAGCAGCTTAATAGTTTCCTTTATGACGAATTTTAAGTATGGTGACTCACAGCATTAGACGTAACGTCAGCTGCTGAGAAGTGTTGACACATGGCTCTAGTAAGAACACAGTCTAGGATTTAATTAACAGATGTACATTCCGACTAAATACGATTTGCTGGAAAGGTAAGGGGGTGAAGCGTTCAAGTAGAACGATGTTTTAATTTTAAATTACAGTTGTACATTAAAGACCTCGTTTCACACACAGTGATGCAGTTAGAGACGACCTGCCCCTTATCATGAACGTTTCGTTAACCAGCCTTTCTAGTTTGTATCGCAAGAAGTAAACCTCTCAGGCGCTGTATCTGTCGTGTTGTTATCGCAAGGATCCAGTACCCACAGCAAGGCCGTTCTATAGACGGAAAAATCTTCCAGGTCTCGTTTTCCTTCATAGTTGTGTGGAAAGTAGGGAATCATATAAGCACACAAATGAAACTGCCTGTTCCACGTGAAACCTTTGAGTTAGCACTACCTTATGTCTTCTTCTAATGTAACCAGCTCCATCCAGCACATACTTTATCTGTGACACCAAGGTAACGACTAAGCGACTTTGTACACGCAGATCATCTTCGTTGTTGGTGTTGCAAACAGCATCTGGAGGAACTCTACCGCTGTCGAGGGATCCTGCTTGTAGCTGAAATATGTAACCCCATTTGATGAAAAGTAAATACGTATACTGGTAACCACGCATTTGTATCTGAATTAATCTATTGTCATACTGCTGGATGTATGTTATTCCTTTTAAACAATTCTGACTGTAATAATTAATAACAGTTCACTGTCTTACGCGGTCACTATCTACGATATTTCTTGATTTAAATATTAACCTATGTCGAAACAGAAGAGTATTCCGTCGTTCAGTTTGAAATTGCAGTCACCATATTTACAGAACCAGAACTTCTATCTGTCCCAACGCTGATCTCTCACGAGCATCTGGAAGGCGATAGTGTCACCAGGCAGGTGAACAAGGTTCTCATACCTCGGTTGTGATGGTTTAGAAATACTCTATGCGGACCTATAAACAGACTTGGGTCAAATCATTAAGCCGGTGAAAAAAAAGGGGGAAAAAAAATTTACATTAAGCCAGAAAATGAAACAAAAGTTTAGTTGGCAGTCAATCTAAGATGCTCTGAAAAACATTAATTGATCATATAAGCATCATTAACACAAAACAAAAACAACCCTAATAATTGCTAAGTCAGCCGATGACATTGCAATAAACGCGACGTGTCAGTCGTGTTGAAGTAGGCAGCAAGTACGAACGTGAATGTGGTTTGTTATAACCTGATTTGTGGTGATATTTACTTGTGGGGCCTCTAACTTTGGGTGAAAACGTACCTTTAAATGCGTTTTTGAGATCCTTCCTATTAAAAGCAGTGACGGTCATGTAAAATTATGAGGATACCAGGAGTACTGCCATATGGAAGCTTACAAAAATATAACCATCCAGTAACTTCCTCTTTCATTGTAGATACACAAGCGTTATTATTCATGAATGTTGTAGAAAATTACTAGTTATCACAAAATAAAACACTTTCTTTCAAAAAGGCACAAAGTTTTTTTTCATGACCCCAAATCATTCTTTGTTGTACCTTTAATTTATAATTCTGCCAGTGCAAATAGCTTTCAGATACGAGTAATTTGACATTGGTCCTTGTATATTACAGGTGTGAGCTATGTGCCATTGATTTTTTAGTGTGCCATAATTTTACTTTCATGCAATGATTTGTGACTTACTACCAGATTTGTAACATCAGGGTCCAACTCTGTTTGTCCAAATAACAAACGAAACAATATTTTTTCGTGGACGTGACCAATATGTATGCTTTGTGGTTTGAAAATTTTTGTCGCCCACTCTATTTGTTCGTCGGCGTCAAAGTACCACGTTCGTATGGAAAAGTGACTACTGTGCAGAACTCTTAGAGGCTTGCTCATTAATTGGTTCTCGCGATATTTTAAGAAACACTGAGTGATTATTGGGTATTACTTAGTTGTTTAATTATTATAATGTTGACTGCCTCATTGTCTGTAGGGCATTTCCGTGCAATTAGTATTGTGTTCATGAAAAATCTCGAGATGGAAGTGTGCCTTTCAATTTGTTTTTGTAACGAAGCGCGTATTGTAGCACATGCTGTATTTTGCTGTACTTAATAATCAATTTTGTAATGTTTCATTCACTCTTGTTAATGTGAAGCACACGCTACTTTTATGAATTTGAATATTTGCACGTGTAGTACGGGATAAATATTTGTACTTACTAATTTGATTACCACAGAAATAAAATAGAGCTGCTTTATTATTGCTTTTCTTATATTACCCTCCTCATCCTCAATTTGCGAGACTTAATAAACTTACCCCGTTCAAGGAGTTATTTCTTTATATTAATTACTTAAAATGACAGCTGTTAATCAAATGCGTGGAATGTCCATACAGCCAAAAAATTACAAGACATCGTCAAATAAACGGAGAGTAACACAAGGGCTTGTTACTCAAGCAATGTGTGTGGCTGTCTTCGTCTTTTATAAAATTGTTCCCAATTTGGCTATTTAATTTATTAATACACAAGTTCACAGGGGAAACAGTGGAACCCTTAAATCGCAGCAAAATATTTAGTTGCAAATGTGGAGTAAAAGGTTACAAATCAACAAAATAAAATAAAATAAAAAATTCCATGAAATTACGGACAACTACTGATAAAGAATTATCCAGAAATTTTTTTATATTATGGTATTAAATAGTTAATGAAATTAATTTATCCCTTTTATGCTTTTACGAAGAACCACTATATTTTACAGAAAATCCCTCTATATGACCAAAAAAAAATTTTTCATTTCAATATGCGTGCAACTAAATTTTTTTTTCATTACGAAAATTCCGTAAATTTTACCCTTATTTCCGTGACTTCACGTGACCACTTCGTAAACTGGCTACTAGGTGTGTGTACTTTCCATTTACAGAAAATAATTATTTATTTTCGCTGTGCAGGCGGTGATAGGTGGACAAAAAATTTCAAAATTTACAATTAAATTTTATATGGTGGAGTGGTATTTGGTTTCAGAAAGTTGGGAGGCCGCGACTCCTACCACAACCCGACAAAAGTAATAAGGGTTTAAATGTTATTGCAAAACATGTAATGTGTGACACTTTTCAATATTCTATTAATAATGGAGTGTTTTCATTGTTACTAAATGCTGCAAGTGGCTCGGATTAATTCAATATTTTTAAAAGAATACGTTTAAGTGACGTTAAAAACCTAACTCCTGCGGCAACGATAATTGTTACAGTGAAATCGGCAAAGTTCTCTTCGTGTAGCCACAGTATAACACGTTTTCTAGAAACCACAAGATGTTCGAAATATGAAAAGGTTATGTATTTTGTATGTACGGAGCTGAGATACGTTTAATGTCACTACGAAGCGCGTTTCCGTATATTTACGTTATAGAGGTAATATTTGGCTATTGTAATAATTTAGTGCGTTGTGTTTATAACAATACCATAGGACAAAAACGTCGGGCTGGTGACGTACATCTCTGAAGTCATCTAAGAAATTCCTTGAAAACATCCTTCGAAACATATCAGAATACCATTAAATGAATTCCTGATAATCCTCTCAATTTTGTGACAATTTCTCCCACCGTATGTGTTTGAATTTTATCTAATGTTTTGACAGCGCATAAGGCAGCATAATTATGTTGTATTCCTGTCTTGCTTGAAAGATCGCCACCTTTATCCCTGTGATACGAAAGGCTGATATGGCATTGCTCAGGCTGTAAGTGATGGTCCATTTTTATTTCTTGGAGTATTTGAGGTGTCATATGAACTTATTATATTTGATGTATTAGATTCGGTGCAGCTACATGTAATGTGTTTTTTTAATACACTTGTATACGTCAGGAATTTGTTTTAGTTATTTTATGTGGAATTATGAAAGAAAAGAAGTTGCGCCGAGAAAATTACTTGGCTGCAAGTACGTTAGAGGGAACACAGATCTGTACCAATGCTACGCCCTAGAACGTTACGTTGATATCAATGCCTGTATATATTGTAAAATTACAGTCTACAAACGAACACGAGTTGTTTGAGCCATGTTTTGATTTGTACCAACTACGGCACTGATAGTGAAAATCCTTAATTTAAAGATGAATAATATAATTTACTTAAGATGTTAAACTTCAGTTACGACTTTGGAATATATTACAATTAAGGTGTGTAAGAGATAATTATTATCTCGATGTCTGATGTAATGAATGTATAAAACTACGGACATCGTCACTGTTGCCTTGACAACACACCTGGACTNATATATTACAATTAAGGTGTGTAAGAGATAATTATTATCTCGATGTCTGATGTAATGAATGTATAAAACTACGGACTTCGTCGCAGTTGCCTTGACAACACACCTGGATTGCTTGGCTCATGTAGCAGCCCTCATGTCCTCACCACTCGGAGAGCGACGGGCAACACGAGCTGGCAGAACCTCGCCGCCTTGGAGATATTTCTCTCTCTGGAGGCTGCTCGCTNCTGGCAGAACCTCGCCGTCTTGGAGATATTTCTCTCTCTGGAGGCTGCTCGCTCTACTAGACAACGCTTCTCCTCAACTTCTGCACACAGCCTTGTTGCCGCCTGCTCGCCCGGCTGTGTGGCTTGTTAGCTAACTACTCGGAACTGAGTCTGACCTCTGCTTTGGAGTTTGCATGCCGTCTGTTAGGAAACCTTTCTGCTGCCATCTTTACAACATGGCGTAGCGGTGGCGTAGTGGCCAGGTCGCTCGTCTCCCACTGCGGCGATCTAGGATCTATCCCCGGTGGGTCCACAAATATTGTTGCATGTTATCATCGTGCTGGACTTTGCCCCGCTGATAGGTTTTCTCGGTGATCTCATGCTTCTCGCGCCCTTTAATTCCAACGCCACTCCATTCTATGATCCCATTTNCTGATAGGTTTTCTCGGTGATCTCATGCTTCTCGCGCCCTTTAATTCCAACGCCACTCCATTCTATGATCCCATTAGTACAGCACAGACCCGTACTACCCGTGGATGCCCAGGGTCGAACTTAACTGTCATTAGGAAGATGTCCCCTCGCTCTGGGTGAACTCCCCACACGAAATGTATTTATTTATCTTTAAAACGAAATAATCGGGGAGAATAAAGTGCACTCAAACTAACGAGATGAATAGGAACAAAATAAAAATGAAGTATTTAATAGGTAGATTTATTAACAAATGTGAAGATAATAAATTTGTTAACATATTTTATTTACACCTGTTAACGATTCCGAGATCTGGCGAGTGTAATGGAATTTTTCTTAAAAAACAAAAGTCGTGATAATTTTAATTTTAAGCATTTGCACAAAAATATGCTGAATAACTTATGCTAGAACATGATGCGCGTTTTATATTAGAAACCAAGTATTATATATTTATAAATAACTTGAAATTATACACAGAAATACATTTTTTAATTGAGCATGTTATCAATTAAGAAAATTAATAGCACTTGATCTAACAACGGAAAATCTCTAAATTATATTAGCAAGATGTATCAAAATTAATGAAATATAAAAATTGTGATAAGAATTCAATGTCACATTGCTAATTATTTATTTCTCTTTGATGTAATGGCACCAAATACAGTATCTTAATACCTCAAACTACAGAATACACCGAAGTCAAAATAATTTTTTTTACATATGTGGTTTATATATACACTTACAAATTACAAACCTAAGACTCATAATGATAAGCTTCTTCATATATTAAACAAAGAAAACAAGCAAAGAATAAGCACTAATTCCACTCTNCTAAGACTCATAATGATAAGCTTCTTCATATATTAAACAAAGAAAACAAGCAAAGAATAAGCACTAATTCCACTCATATTCGCAGGATCTAAGAAGCAGAACAAGTCCAAATCCTATAGTTCATTACTATTTTAAATTTAGGATAACAACATTTTAAATGGATATTTGAAAGTTTCCCAACGCATACCGGAATATGCATCTTATAGCAATCTTTAATTAACAATTANATTTTAAATGGATATTTGAAAGTTTCCCAACGCATACCGGAATATGCATCTTATAGCAATCTTTAATTAACAATTAAGTAATGGTCGTGAAACATAATTTTTACAAGAGGGTGAAAAATCGTTATGCGTGTTCAGGCTTATCTTACAAAATTATATCAGGTCTCTTTTATATGAAATAATTTTATCATCATACGTTCTATAAATAGTCGTGAGAGTATATTTTATGAGTATATTTTGTGATACAGCAGGTAGTATTACAAACTGAAAATTAGATATGTCGTTGCAAATATAGTCTCTTGAAAATACCAACATTCCCTGTATATACATTTTTTATTATCTCTGAAAGTGAATGCATACTTCTGTTTTGTAAATACTGTTACGTACATAAACTTAATTCATTTTTACAACGCTATATGTTGGTACGCATTCGATACTAGAAAACAAGATAAAAGTTTATTCGTAAGTAATGAGACAGAGAAACTCTTAAACTAACAAAAAATTTTGCTTTAATCGTTATATTCAAGATAGTTTAGAGTATACAATTTTCTTAAGAAGGAAGTATTCAAATCCAATTCCTAATATATATTTTCTCTTGTTTGTCCGAATTAGAATGCTATTAAAAATTAAAAATCTCAACGAAAAACAGAAATGTAAGACAACATGTGAATATTTTCACAAGCTGCTCTTAAATTTCTCGGTATGTATTTTCCGCAAATGTTATAATAATCTCATTATTTAAATTAAAAATATAGTATGCATACATAAGGATGTGATATATGTTAGAGACGATGAATAACAACACTTTGCTTCGAGTTGCAACCCCCTTCATGGTTGCGAAATTGGTGGACCTTTACAAACCACTTAAGCAGGTCAACCATCCATCAAAGCCGACCGTAAATTCCGTTGTTAATGTCAACCAAACCAACCATCCAAACAAATTGGGCATACTTACCGCATAGACGGAACAACATGATTGACCATCACTCAATACTAATGTAACCTAAATTCTGTCCATACCAGTTGGCCCTTAACACCTATTACAACTAACAAGGACAGTGGTTCATTAAGACTCACTGTAACATATCAATGGGCAAAGTTAACCATATAAACCAGCCATATGAGTCAAACCATCCAAACGGAAACGAGATCCAACCATATCAACCATACATAGACCATAACAGCCAGTAATGTGAACTGGAATACGAGACGACCAAACAAAGCACCCATACCCACCAAGCCTAACACCAAGGAAGCCCGATTGAGTATACCAATGGGCACAACTTAACCTAAAAAAAGCTAATACCAAGCATACGAAACAATCATACATTCCAACCATAACAGCCGATCATAAAACGCAACGATACCACCCACCCACACAAACTAGCGATACCAGTAAGTCATAACCGACCCGATCAAGCGTGCATATCAACAAACTATACAAGCCAACCATTAAAACAAAAAATACCATTTGGTCATAGAACTGATCATGCTACCCAAACCAACAAAACAACCATGTCAGCCGACCATACAAACCATTAACATCAGCTGACTATACAAACCAACAACACTAGTCGATCATACGAACCAACAATACCAGTCAAACACCCGATCCCGCTATACCAGCCCACCGTATAAATCCACCATTCCAACCGACCATACGAACCAACCATACCAGCTGACCTCACAAACTAACCATAGGAACATTCCATATCAATCATAAGAATCTAACATACCACCAGTCGTAAGAACCGACCACACTAGGCTGCCATATGAACCAACTATACCATATGAGCCAGTTATACGTATTACACATATAACCAACCAGCTAACCAGACAGAACCACCATAATTGTGCAAACCATAATGACTCNCAGTTATACGTATTACACATATAACCAACCAGCTAACCAGACAGAACCACCATAATTGTGCAAACCATAATGACTCACTCTGCCCAAGATTGACTCATGCCTATACTGACTCCTGCCAAACTGACTTCTGCCAAAGTAATAACCTCCAAACTTACTACATAAATGGACACATTCAACCATCCTTACCAACAGACGATGACCAACATCGCCATTTGTCACCTAATACAAACATGATTGCTAACCTCCTGGGCAAAACTNCTTACCAACAGACGATGACCAACATCGCCATTTGTCACCTAATACAAACATGATTGCTAACCTCCTGGGCAAAACTTCGCAAAACACCTCACCCACCAAACTTTAAAAACGAATCAAAAGGTACTGTCGTAGCATGATGCAATGTTTGTCGCGAGGCTTGTTAAAAAATATCGTGAGCTACGATGCATTCCTCAAAGTATGTAGTGGATCATGGCGCGAATATTCAGAGATGAAGCCTCACCCCAGGGGTTAATATGGACGCTTCGCCTACATCTGTGAGACTGCGCATTTATCGTAACTAAATGCTTGTTGTTAACATTAAATATCAACATATTTAAATGTACATTTAATTAACAGTTCGATTGCAGTATAGTCCACAGTTCTAAATATATTTTTGGGGAGAAGATGATTAATAAATAACTAAATAGTGAGTGGTACACCTGTAAAATCTACAAAAATTAGTTATAATATTTTTGCTATAATAATACCTGTTTATTTTTATGAAAGAGATAATAATGCATAGTGATGATCTCTAAGCTACGGAGGGACTGATGAATTTGGTCGCAGCACAACCCACATGAGCAGAAAGAAATACTGAGGCCATTAGAGACCGCTTATCAGACTATTTTGTCATTCCGGAAAGGACATTACCGTGGCAGGATAAGAAGATATGAGAATAGACGAAATACTTTTCGAGTGTTGCATCTTGAGTCTTGGGTGAAAAGTCTTGCATCAAGGGTCTTGTGTCAAAGGTTTTGAGTAAAGTATTTTGAGTCAAGGACCTTTAGTCTTGAGTCCTGAGTTTTGAATCATGGGTCTTGGAGTCTTCAGTCTTAAGTCATTGGTTTTCAGTAAATTTCAAGATATTTTTTGGGAATTTGTTGGAATTTTGTGGAAATGTTTTGGGATTGTTAAATATATTTTTTTAGACATTGCTTAGTTTTCATATTTTTTTTTAATTTTAGGGGGACATTTTTTGGATTTTTATATAGATTTAAATAATAAAATTTTTATTTTTTTATTTTTTAGATTAAGGTTATCCAAGGTTATTGGTACGCGGTTGAGGTCAAAGGTCATGTTCAAGGTCAGCAACATTCAAAATGGCCGAATGCCGAACGGAATGACAGAGTACGAACAGATCCAAAGCTCCACACCAGAAGCCGATGCTTCAACTAATCAATTATTCTACTCCCGTTCGCCAACATGCTTGTAATAAGTATTTTTCTAGTAGGAATAGATCATACCTACGTTGTGTGAATTATGAAAACATTGGCGTCTTTCCCTCCAGCGACTTGCGTATTGCACGTACACAAACACAGTTGGCTCAATCGCAGGCCTTAAAAACAGCTGCAAATAAGAAATAGGACAATTTACGTCAGGAAATGCTAATAATTTTTATTTTGCCTGCCTCGTCGTACACAAGCGTGCCTCATAAATAGTGGAGGTCCTACACGTTATTGAAGTTTGTCAATGCATCTGAGAAGAAGATTCTCGTTGTTATTAAAACTGATGAGATTCCTTGGTTGAAGTATTTTTTCAGTGTATACCTAGAGGGAGTAGTTCAGTGCAGGCCGGTGCCGAGAAGGTGGAAGCCGGGTGGGAGCCCGCAAGGGGTTCCTCAACGGGATGTGGTAGGGAAGTTAACTGTAAAATACAACCCGATGACGAGAACGGGAGTCGAGGGGTGAGCTTCAACTAGGAGCGCCAGGTGGAGAGGGAGTAGTCCAGTGCAGCCCACGCCGAAAGGCGAAAGCTGGGTGGGTGCCCTCAAGGGGTCCTCGTCGGGACGAGGGAGTCACTCAGCCAACACCGAAGGAGGAAGCCAGCTGAGTGCAGGACGCCAACAACATCCCGTCCAAGAGCCAGAAAAAGGTACCACCCAACTCACCAGACCTCCAACTACCGCTGGAACAAACAACCCATAAACAAATGCAGATTAGAACCAAGGTGCCACTCAGGGATGTGTCCTGTCACCTAGTGTCCCCCAAGCTGTCGGAAACATTGACCAGAGTACTGTTATCAGCCCCTCAGGCTCACAACTTGCAGGGTAAAATCTGTATGCCCGAGAAAGTGTGCGTAGATTCCCGGAATAATAGGTGTCGAAGTTCCATTACTGAATGAGAAAATTCTAGAAAAACTAGTGGCAGTTCCGGGAATGTGTGCATGAATTTTCGGTCAAATAAGCCTGTTATAACCAAGACATGATGAAATTTATGTTTTCTATTGTTTAATATACCCCATTCAACATTAAAGGCACCCTTAGTCTGCGCCACAGAGATAACACAGATCCTATGAAACATCCAGTATCACACAGGTGGGGATTTAGCATAAAAATTTTGAAGAATATTATTATATGTTATCAAACGTTATAAACATTACACTGCCTCTATATTTTAGCTGTTGAAAATGTACAAAACATGTTTTTTTCATACCCCTATAATTTTAAATAGTCATATCACATTAGAACGAGTTCTTAAGTAGCCTAAATATTCCGAGTGATATAGAAACAATAAAAAATTCAAAGAAATTAATTAAAGAATGCAAGTTTGGGTAAATTATACAATGCTGTGAAAGGGCTTGGAACAGTATATATTTCTAAAATAGAGTGTAGCAATTAACGGTTCTATAATTTCTGTGAAAATATAAATATGACATATCAATGTAATTTACTGTCTACGAATTCAAAGAGGGCATTGAGATTCATAACACACATTAAAATTTATCAACTAGAAAAAGTAAAGGAAACTAATCAAACATATAAAAATATATAAAAAAGGAGAGGTTTTAAATCAGAGCAATTAATCATTGTAGATAATTTTAGTCACAAATAGGAAAGTTTCAATACTATTAGTAACAAATACAGAGACAAAATTTAAACCTATTGTAAAAAATCAAGGTAATTTGGTTTTTTTTAATCTTATAACAGAAAATATACAAGACTTTCCTGTGTGTATCAGTCATGTGTTGAAAAATTAATTATCGAGAGCAGAATAAATTACAAGAATAAGTATGGGACAAGATGGACAAAAATGGCACCAAGAGTAACGTACATTTGGATATCTAAAAGTGTGTTCGCCACAAAGAGACATATCTGTTAAAGAGAAATTTGTTTAATAGATAAGGAATCCTGCCATAGGAGAACAAGAAAATTAATATAAAAGTAAAAAATTCGAAGCTGTTTTTTAAGAAAGCGCACCACGGATAATAAGATGGATATCTCAAATGGAATTCAAACTATTTGCATTAACAAACGAATCAAGATGTATACTTAGCTGAACAGTATTAAGAAAGTGCCATGGAAAGAACGTTAAATATGATTTTATTTGGATGGAGCTCTACTCATATATCAATATGAAATTGAAATTGAAGTATTACATACACAATGATATTTGATGATGTATGTTTAAATTAATTACAAAATCAATAAAAGCACGAAAGCTTCTTGGAAATAAAGTGTTAGGTGGCAGGAATGCTACGCAGTTAAGATATGAGTAACCTTTTTTCATATTTATGACATGTTCTGGAAAACTAGGAAGATACCGCATAGCTGGAAGAAAGCAAATGTCACAAGTATCTCCAATAAATGATACTTGAATTTGTGCGGTAACTCACTCAACATCTATTATTAATTGGATGTACGAGATCTGTATAACGGAATTAAAACTATCTCAAAACACGTTTTGGAGGACGTAATGATAGAATAAGGTAGAGAACTCTATGTTACGGTTACTTATTGATGATACAATTTGTTTCACGGAATATTAGAAAAACACACATTTTATCCTAATATTGTTTACAATATTTATAGGTTTAAAAATTAATTTCGATAATGCAGATTAACGGAAGGTATGGATTTATGATTATAAATGCTTTCCTAAGGAACGTTACAATCAATAAATATCCTTTATATGTAGTTATTTATCAGTGGTAATGAAAGTTGGGGGTTTAGTCACGATTGATTTCCAAGCAAATAAAATTGTCAGATAGTAAAAATTCTCGTATTGGACACATATTTTATACAGTTAGACAAAAACTTTCGATAAATTACATCCCAAATGACAAAAGAAAAAATGTTAAATACACTGTGCTTACGTATCATTTGTACGCATATGAGGACACATTAATGTTTAAAATACGAAAATTATTAATAACAATTTTTCCATGAATAGACAGTATCAAGTGTAGAATATTAAATGTCAGATACTGTTTTAAAGATAAAAATCATTAATAACAATTATCTTCGAGTAGAGTGTATCAAGTGTAGAATATTATGATAAATAATGTAATGTAATTGGTAGCAAATTCTCCAATGCATTTTCACCCACGAAGTAATTGGTATGTATTAAATTGACGTAATATGTCCTACGACAATGATGCCTTTTTAAGAAATCAGTTTGTGTTTGCTGTGATTAATGGATGCTTTTATTTTTACTGAATTACGGAAAAGAATTTTCATAATGTCGAATGACATATTCTGTTTCGTTCATAAAATTTATCTCCTGCAATAATTTTAGTAAATGAAATGATTGCTGTTAGAAGTTTCTATGTCTTTTATATGACCATGTTAATAAAATAAAGTGAATAGTTTAAAAAGTGTGAAATTTTTGTCGATGATGTTATTTGGATTGGATATTTTTTCCATTGGTTCTTCAAAAATTTTGACTTAGCTGTTTAAATATTTACATGTTAGAAATGTATTGAAGCACATATCGTGTCCATGGAATTAAATATTTGAGAGATAAATACATTAGAAAAGAGAGTTTCAATTTATGGCATAATTAACGAAATTGTGTGTTGCTTGCTGCATAGTCTGATAACAGCTGGACAACAGCGTGCAACTAATTGTCAAAACTGATATAATAGTTTTAAAATGTTAAACTTGTTATTTCTCTTGTTAATGACGGTTTGGGATTACACGCTATGTTACGATTACATTTGTAGAACCTGTAATACAGTCTTCAAAGTACTCAAATTTGTTTTATCTATACAAATGTTAAATTCACTGTGCCGTATTTTATAAACACATCGAACCGACATACGTAATAAGACGGACGTAACTTGAAGTGTAGTGCATCTTTCCTTTATATAATTTAAATTTTGATAAAAATGCTTTTACTTATAAAACCAAATTTTTTGTTCAATTATATCGCTCGATGTGTTATACATAGTATTTTCAATGGGAGAGATATCTGGATATTGAATTTTGTAACTTTATATTAATCCGAAATGTTTTTCCGTTTATCGTATTTTGGGCTCTCTGTTAACAAAAATTTAATTGTGTAAGTTGATTGCATGTGTAATGCAAAACAAACTCACTTGAAATTAAATGATACCACAAAAAAAGTATTTGAAAATGCATTCAATAATATTGATGCTCCTTGTCTAATTCTTATAAATTGGTGATATATGCAGGGTAGATATCTCGCTCAAAATAAAAACGCAAGGATTTCCCGAACATGAGAAAAATTTTAATTTTTTTACACTTTTCTATATTAAGCCATATGCAGCTCTAGATAAAAAACATTGAAGCGGTTTTAAATTTATTATAACAATTACAAAAAAAAGAAGAATTTAAATTATTTTACTGAAAATTGTAAAAATTTGCCGTAAAATGCTTAATAACATAAATACATATAGTTGTATACATTTTTATTTCATGTAAAATAAATATGACTTGTTTGAACATTCCTAATATTATCTGACATAAAGTATTATTAACGGGAGAAGGAGTGATGTTTGTTTAACGGGAAATTATACTGCTGAGGAATACGTGGCGATACACGTAATGTAAGTATACGCTAACATATGTAGTAGGCCAGCAGCTTAATAGTTTCCTTTATGAGGATTTTAAAGTAGTGTGAGTCACAGCATTAGACGAATGTACNAAAGTAGTGTGAGTCACAGCATTAGACGAATGTACGTAAAGTCAGCTGCTGAGTATTAGTAAAACATATTGATTTTGGCCGAACAATGTCGAGGATTTCATTAACATATACATACATACGTTACGCATTCCGACAAAAAGCGATGTAATGGAAAGGTAAGGTGGAGAAGCGTTGAAGTGGAACCATGATTGTATTTTTAAAATAGAGTTGGTCATTAAGGGCCCTTGTTTCACACACGATGCAGCAGGTAGAGGCGACCTGCCCCTAACCATGCACGTTCAGGTAACCTACCTTGCTAACTTGCATCGCATGGAACAAACCTCCCAGGCGCTGTATCTGTCGTGTTGTTATCGTAAATATTCAGTCATCACAGCAAGGCTGTTTTATAGACGGCAAAATCTCCCAGATCTCATTTTCCTGTGTGGAAGCTGTGTAAAGGTAGGAAATCATATAAACACTTATATGTCCTAGCCTGTTCCACGTGAAACCTTTGAGTTAGGACAACTTAAGTCTGCTGCTAATGTAACCAGCTCCATCCAGCACATACCATCTCTGTGACACCAAGGTAACGACAAAGCGACTTTGTCCACTCAGATCACCTTCGTTGTTGTTGTTACTTAAAGCATCTGGAGGAACTATTCAGTTGTCGAGGGATCCTACTTGGAGTTGGAATATAAATCCAGTTGATGATAAGTAAATGTGTATACTGATAACCACCCACTTGTTACTGCATTGATCTAGTTCATACTGTTGGGTGCATGTATTTTACCTTTAAACAAATAAAACATCAATAATAAATTTCAGTTCACTTGCTTACGGGGTTATTACCTAAAATATTCATCTTGGGTTTAATATTCACCTGTGTTGAAACGGAAGAGTATTCCGACCTTCTAGTTGAAAGTGCAGTCACCATATTCACAGAACCAGAACCTCTATCTGTCCCACCACTGATCTCTCTCGTGCTTCTGGAAGGGGACAGTGTCACGAGACAGGTGAAAGAGGTTCCCATAACTCAGTTGAGTGGATTTGCAAATCTTTTATGCAGACCAACAGACTTAGGTCAAATCAATGAGCCGGTGCTAAAATAAATGTTAGGCCAGAAAATAAAACCAAATTTTTTGTTGCAGTCAACCTAAGTTGCTATGAAAACAATAATTGACCATGAAAGCACCATAACGGCAAGTTTCAGTATTAAAAACGATGTTGATCAAAAGGTGAAAATAAAAAAAAAAACCCTGCCAGGAATTTTACTTCTAATAAAAATCATTGCCAAATATATTAAAGCAAACTTGTTCTTCTGAAAAATATAAAAAAATTCATCAGTTATATAGGTATTAATCCTGATAACACGCTCTTTTTTCAGTCAACCTACTCATAAATGAATATTTACTAGTGTCCCGTTTGAGAACAAAAATGGTCATGTTATACTAGTGTTTTGTATTCTCCTACTCGGGAAATAATATATTATTTTCGTTGTGAAGGTGGCCATAGGTGTTAAAAAATTAAAAAAATTTTATTTTATTTAATGCAGGTGGATTTTAATACAAAGGTTGGGAGCCCGCGACTCCTACCACTCTGCTACCACAACCCGACAAAAGCAATAAGCGTTAAAATGTTATTACAATACATGTTATGGGTGACAGTTTTACATACTTTATTAATTTAAGAGTTTTATTATTATTACTAAGTGCCGCAGATGTCTCAGACTAACTGAAAAAGTTGATAGAATAGGTTTAAGTGACGCGAATACCATATCTGCTGTGGCAATGATAATTGTTATTGTTAAGTCGGCAAAGATCTGTTCGTGTGGCCTCGGTATTGCGCGTTTCTCAGGAACATCAAGCTGTTGGAAATACAAAAAGGTTCTTTATTTTGTACGTACGGAGCTGAGTTACGTGTTTCATTACTAAAAAGCACGTTTCCGTTTATTTACTGTATACCCGTGAAATATGGGAGATGTAATAACTTAGAAGTTTGTGTTTATAACAATACCATAGGACAACAACCTGATACTGGTGTGATGTATCTCTCTGATTTCATCTTAAAACTTCCTTGAATACCTCCTTCGAAACATACAAGAAGACCATAAAATGAAATCCTGATAATCCTCTCGATTTTCTGACAATTTTTTCCTACCGGCATGAGTTGAATTTTTTCTTATGTAATTTCAGCCCATCAAGGATGCATCATTATGTTGCATTCCTGTCTTGCTTAAAATATTGCCAAGTTTAACCCTGTGATACGAAAGGTTGATATGACCTTTTTCTGACTGTTGGTGATGGTCCGGCTTTATTACTTAGCTTTATTGGGGTGCCACATGTCATTATTGCATTTCATGTATTAGATTCGGTGCAGCTACATTTATTGTGTTTTTTTAATGCAGTTATATACTTCAGGTATTTGTTCAAGTCATGTAGTGTGGAATCATGAAAGAAAACAAGTTGCGCCAAGCAAATTACTTGGCTTAGAGTACTCAATAAAATAATTTACTTTAGATATTTGACATCACTAATAACTTTTGAATGTTATGAAAATTAGGTGTGAAAGAGATAATTGTGATGCAAATATCTGACAGTATGAATGTATAAAACTACGGACATCGTCACTGTTGCCTTGACAACACACCTGGGCTGCTTCGCTCATGCAGCAGCCCTCATGTCCTCACCACGCGGAGAGCGACGGGCAACACGAGCTGGCAGAACCTCGCCGTCTTGGAGATATTTCTCTCTCTGGAGGCTGCTCGCTCTACTAGACAACGCTTCTCCTCGACTTCTGCACACAGCCTTGTTGCCGCCTGCTCGCCCGGCTGTGTGGCTTGTTAGCTAACAGCTCGGAACAGAACACGACCTCTGCTTGGAGTGTGCACGCGGTGTATAAGGAAACAGTTTCTGCTGTCATCTTTACAACATGGCGTAGTGGCCAGGTCGCTCGCGTCCCACCTTGGCGATCCAGGCTCGGTCCCCGGTGGGTTCACCCACGTATTATTCATATGTGAATAGTGCTGGACGATGCCGGATGCCAGTAGTTTTTCTTGTTTTGCAGCGCCACTACATCATAGGGTCTTACTTCATGCCATGTCTAGGAATGATATGCATTGGCACAGATATAAAGGATAAGTTTAAATGAACACCCTGAATTTGAAAGTTAATAATATCAAAACCAAACAGCCTACAACTTTGATTGATCAATCAATTGAAACGTGTAACTGTGAAGTTTGTTTATCATGTCTTCATATACGTTCAATGTGTCCACCACGAGCGGCCCGAACGACATCTACGCGTTAATCAAACTCGTTCCTTCCCTTTANCATATACGTTCAATGTGTCCACCACGAGCGGCCCGAACGACATCTACGCGTTAATCAAACTCGTTCCTTCCCTTTATAGCATGTCCGGTGTTACGGTTTGTATGGCCTCCGTAATTCTGGTTTGAGGTCGTTAATGCTAGCCGACAATGGTGGGCGAAACACTTCATCCTCTCTGCACCTCTACAGAAAAAAAATCTCATGGGTCTTGGAGTCCAGTAATGAAGAAACTGGTCACCAGTTGCTCCTCAACCAATCAAGTGCTGCGGCAACATNTCATGGGTCTTGGAGTCCAGTAATGAAGAAACTGGTCACCAGTTGCTCCTCAACCAATCAAGTGCTGCGGCAACATCTCGTTCATGTAGCCGTGAACAGCTATTTGCCAATGGGTGGTGCACCGTCCTGCTGGAAAATGAAGTTCCCGTCGTCTCTTCTAACTGAGGAAACATCCAGTCTCTTAGCATGTCCAAATAATGGATTCCAGTAACAGTGGGCTCGTGAAAAAAAAAAGGGCCGAAAAAAGTGTCTTTGGATACAGCGCAAAACACGTTCATTTAGGGGGAAGCAAGCTCGTGTTCATGTGGAGGTTCCTCAACCCATATCCGCACGTTGTGCCGGTTCACCTTACCAATTGTATGGATCATCGCATCATCGCTAAAAACCAGCTTAGGCATGAAGGCATCGTTTGTCTCGTTCTGTGCACATAAAGGAAACATCAGACCGTCCCCTTCACATTAAAGTGTCCAAAGCAAGCTCGTTTCCCCGTCATCTCCACAAATCGAGAGTTACGAACGCCATCCAAACCGTAACACCGGACATGCTGACAAGAGCGTGGTACGAGTTTGATTATTGCGTAGATGTCGTTCAGGCCGCTCATGGCGGTCACATTGAACGTTTATGGAGATATGATAAACCAACTTCAAAGTTCCACGTTTCAATTGATTGGTCAACCAAGGTTGTAGGTTGTTTGGTTTTGATATTATAGACCTTCGAAGTTTGGGTATTCTTTTATACTCNGATTGGTCAACCAAGGTTGTAGGTTGTTTGGTTTTGATATTATAGACCTTCGAAGTTTGGGTATTCTTTTATACTCGTCCTTTATAATTATTACCTAATACTACATCATGTTGTATATTTTATATTAGAAACTGAGTACTTTTTTTTTTTAATAACTTGAGAATAGTCTCAGAAAGGATAATTTAACTAAGCCAATTTCATAAATTAAGAAATTTAATTGCACTAGATTTTAACATGTTAAATATCTAACATATATTAGAAAAACATAAATCAAATTTAATGATATATAATGATTGTGTTTAGAATTAAATGCCACATAGCTAATGATTCAGTGATCATTGATGTAAATGCACCAATTACAGAATTTAATACGTCAAACTACAGCACACACAGAAGTCAANATTGGTCAACCAAGGTTGTAGGTTGTTTGGTTTTGATATTATAGACCTTCGAAGTTTGGGTATTCTTTTATACTCATCCTTTATAATTATTAACTAATACTACATCATTTTGTATATTTTATATTAGAAACTGAGTACTTTTTTTTTTTAATAACTTGAGAATAGTCTCAGAAAGGATAATTTAACTAAGCCAATTTCATAAATTAAGAAATTTAATAGCACTAGATTTTAACATGTTAAATATCTAACATATATTAGAAAAACATAAATCAAATTTAAAGATATATAATGATTGTGTTTAGAATTAAATGCCACATAGCTATTGATTCAGTGATCATTGATGTAAATGCACCAATTACAGAATTTAATACGTCAAACTACAGCACTCACAGAAGTCAAAATAAAAAGGTTATTTTTGACATATATTTAATAAATACACAATGCTAAACTTGATACGATAAACAAAAAAATTAAACAAAGAGTGAGGACTAATTCCGCTCCGCTTCACGGGATCTAAGAAGTAGAACATGTCAAAACCCTATCGCTCGTGTCTATTTAAAATTTAGTATTAAAACATTTGAAATTTATGTTTGAAAGTTTGATACCTGCCAAATGCTGAAGTTTGGAAGTATGTATTGATTCTGCTCTGCGGCGTGAGGCGCCAACACTTGATGCTAGCCTTCAGTGATAGGGCGTAGGAATACGTCGACACTGTTGTCTCTAGGTCCAATTTACTAATAAATTACACTTTATTTGTGAGTTCACATAATCGAGTTTTATTGTTACTTGAACAGGTTAACTGGTACATGAACTCACGAGACAAACTCCCTCCCTTTTCTGTACGTAGATTACGTGATACTTGGCACTGCGATTTTGCGTTCTAGGGGTGGGGGNCTCACGAGACAAACTCCCTCCCTTTTCTGTACGTAGATTACGTGATACTTGGCACTGCGATTTTGCGTTCTAGGGGGCGGGGAGGGGGAGATTCTTCACACTTGGTGTAAAACTACTTATCTGACACTGCAGCACTGTCTTCCCTCGCCTGGCGACCTGGAACTGCTCTCGAACTTGGTGGGCGTCTCGGCGCCTGGCTTCGAAGTTCCTTCTTCCCGGGTCCACGCAGTACTCTACGCCTGACGACGGCCGGCTGCCGTCGACGTCTGCTCGCGGATTCGCTCCGTCCTCTTCCGTTTCCATCGGCCGACTGCTCCGCTTGGTCCTCCTCCTCGTGGTTATGTAGGCTCGATCACCATATTCGACTTGCCCCATCTCTGCACGTGTCCGGGGTGATTGTCGTCCCCCTGGGTCATCAAACACGTGGCCGCTACTCGTGTGGTCCGCAGCCGGCGTGGCGTCGTCCCTTGGTTCTGGCCTGGAAGTTTATTGTCCCGTTCTGNTGCTAAAAGCTATCATGGTTTATTGTGGTACAAGCCCGGGACAGACGCAGATGGTGGTGGGATCTCGGTGTCCCTTGGGCAGCTGCAAAATGCAGCTGTGTTCGCGCCCTGGTGACTTCCGTTGTCTCCGGATGTCGTCTGCACGTGCAGGAATAGTTGCACGTGCAGAAACCTTTGGTAGCGTGTCTTTGCAGCTGCGAGGCTCCTGGCGTCACTCTTCCGGCACGTCCACAAAACCCTTAATCCTTATTGCGGTCGTCCACCCGCGAGCTTCGCCAGAGCGTGTGTTCTGGCGAATAATAAAATATAGGGACGCAGAATGCGTAAAGTTTTCCAATGCACTCCAGAAAATGTATCTTCTAACATTCTTCTATTAACACTTAAGTAAAGTTCGTGAAATATTATTATTACAAGAGGGTGAAACATCGTTATGTATGTTTGGGCTTATCTTACAAAATTATATCAGGTTTCATTAACGAAATTTAATTTTAACATCGTACATTCTATAAAAAAAGTCGTGAGCGGTGACATGCTGTGAAGTTAATTTTGTGATACCGCAGGAAGAATTACAAACTGACAATCACATACATCGTTGCAAATATAGTCTCTTGAAAATACAATAGTTCTCTGTATATCAAATTTCTATGAACTCTTAGAGTAAATGTTAACTNGCAAATATAGTCTCTTGAAAATACAATAGTTCTCTGTATATCAAATTTCTATGAACTCTTAGAGTAAATGTTAACTTTTGTTTTGTAAAAAGTGTCAAATATAAAACCTTAACTCAGTTTTACAACACTATCTGTTGATGCATATTCGATACTAGAATACACGAGAAAAGGTAATTCGTAAGTAATATAAAAGAGAAACTCTTTAAGTGACAACATCGATTGCTTTAACCTGTAGAGTTAAGATCGTATATAGAATAGGAGTTGCTCAGAATGATAATGTTCGAAATCCAATCCCTAATGTAGTATATCAGTTTCACTACAGCATCATGAAGAATAAATATAATGTAAATATACAGCATATGTATATAGATGTAGATAGTTTCATAAATGAAATAATGACAGATGATTTTTTCAGACACTGGACCTCAGACCCAGCATTCACGACAGAGTTTGATACAAATGCCTACCCACCCACTTACCAGTGTTATTTGACCACCACTAAAGAAAGCGAAGATTAATATAAGGATTAGTGTGGTGGAGAAGATATGAAAGAGTTTGTAGGTCTGAGAGAGAAAATGTATGTGTATAGATGCAATGGAAATACTGTCAAGAGAGCAAAGTTTATTCAGAAATCCTCAATTAATAACAAATTAACATTAGAGGACTAAAAAATAGTATTACTATAGCAAACGATAATGCTGGTACAGATAAATAACATCAGGTCTCATCACCACAAGATATATACAGAAACCAGACAAAAAATTGGGTATAACATGGCAGGATGATAAGTGTAATGTAATGCATGATGGAATTGGAAGCCTGATGTATGACTGCACTCAGTTGCAATGTATATTTGCTCTGTGTTGGCTCCACATATCTGTTTGTAGAAAATATTGTTTTTGCTGACTCTTCAGTACTCTAATGTAGACATAGAACTTACTTTTTGCATTAGTAATGTTCTACATATTGGATTTTATGATATTTGTGTACATATTCACTTGTGATGTACTGTTAGCGTCAAACATTGTGAGGGGTGGTCCCCCTAGTCCTAGTTCACCTCCCACTACCCTTGCAGACCCAGGGTTTCGCCTGTCGCGTCCCCCGAAACCCTTCGAAAACAAGGTGTACCGTTCAACGACGTGCTATGAGCCCTGCAAACATTTGACTGATCACTTAAAACAGAAGAGTTTAAAAGGAACATCAACACATCTATTGCTGACATTTTTATTTTGTAACATAGCTTGTTATGTGACAGCGTAAGGTACGAGATGTTCGGGGTTTAAGTCCCGGGCAAAGTGTGGATGAATGAATTTTTTTCAGCTACTCGTCTTTAAAAAGNTACGAGATGTTCGGGGTTTAAGTCCCGGGCAAAGTGTGGATGAATGAATTTTTTTCAGCTACTCGTCTTTAAAAAGCTGTTGGCATTAATACGACTTTTTTAAAAATGTGACTGGGGACCTCAATATCATAGTCAGTACTAAAATTAATAAGACATATTTTTACTCAGTTTGTCAAAATATTTTATCAAGTTCTACGATCAAAAAGTAATATAATGTTAATGATGTAGTTTTACTGTAATTGCATAGTTCTTATAAGACTACGTATTAATATGAAAAACCAGTCAGCGAGAGAGTTGTGCGAAAATGAGGTTGGTGATACAATCGATACACATAGCTTTACGAAATTAGTTAACTTATTTGTTCGCCAGTCAGTAGAATATTCCTGAAAAGTGGAATTAAAAATAGTCTACATATAATTAAAATCTTTAAGATTCCAACACCTAACTGAGTATGAGTTTGAAGCAATCTTACTGTTTGTAACATGTTTATCTTGTCTTTATTTTCAGTTTGCACATTTAAGTAAATGTTGCATTTCTACCGCTGAGGTACAGTAAATATGCATACATTTCGATAAAAAAATACAAAAACGGTTATTATTCTATCTTAAATATATGTAATAGCTCTATGGTAATGTGAACTGACAGCCAATAAAATATTATGACACAAAATGATTCATTGAATGGTTGATAGGTTTGGACCAGTCTTAGCATAAGAGAGGTCTTCAGAGCCTATGCGGTGTCGGTGAAATGAGATGGACATGGAGCAACGCCTGAACGCAAGGTGGGGAAAACGGGAGACCCCGAGATAACCCACCAACCACGATTGCCACATGCAAAAATCCTGGTTGACATCGCCAGGAACCGAACCCGTATCGCAGTGGTGGCAGACGAACTGCCTCAACTGCCGCTTACATAACATTTGTGAATTTAATACTTTTTTCAAGAAGAAAATTCCAGAAGTCAAACCAATGAAAATAATTTAATAACATAAATAGTTATCAATACTAATTTACAAGTGCTATATTTGAAAACTTTAAAATAACTAACCATTTATTTAATAGACAAAGGACAATGAATAAAATTAAAAAATTCTTACGACTCCAAAACACAACATTTTAAACTGCAGTGATATAATCGGTTAACAACCACCAATTTACAAGGATTGTAATTCAAAAAGCAAATAACAATTGCATAAAACTTGAAAGTATATTATAAGAATAACATGATGATGACGTTAAACAATGAAGACCCAAAATTATAATGCTACAAGTAAGCATAAATAATAAAAAATACTGAGTTACAAGTATTCATTTGTAAGGAATTATTACTGAACATGACATGAGCATTTAATATTAAGGTACGTAGTGACTATAAGAATGAGCATGGGGGAACAAAAATTCAAAATAAGGGAAAATATACAGAAATATTCAGCTTAAATCTACTTATTTACAGGCATTCCGAATTAAGACTATTAATAGTCAAATTACACTATGTAACATTCATGATTCAAACTGCTTGGACTAAAAAGATTGTATGTAGTAGTTTAAGTAAATATAAAATTAATATAATGTAAGTAATAGTATAAGTACAAATAACCGTAGAAAGCTATTTTACAAACTGATAACATATACTATGAATATGTCTATACATAGATTTGTTAACAATGTTGATTCACTGTTTTTAAGGAAGCTTGGGGAATAGTAAAACTATTCGTAGCTCACTATTTAAAAAGTAATTAAGCAAAAGAAATGAAATATACTGTGGAATACATGCATCAGCAATATATAATCTAGTTTCATTATTTACAATGGCTGAGCTAACAAAGAGCTGCCACTATCACATTCATTAAATATTACTTGCTCACTGCAGCTGTCATGATGTGATTGATTTGCTCTTTCATCATGTGTCATCACTCTCACTATCCAGTTTGCTTAAGAACTCATTTACTGCTAACTCCATGAGGGAGTCGTTCTTCCAGGACTATTCTTCAATTCCTTCAATGTGTCAGCAATTTCGCACCCAGTCTTCTTTTGTTACGACTTCTATGGCTTCTATTGTTATCCTCTGTAAGACTTGCAGTGCTAAATCTACAGTCGTGTTGTAAACTCTGATGTGGGGTTTAATCTTAGCCCAGACAAGTTTTATGGTATTTAAATCTCATATCTAAGGAAGCAATATAATAATAGCATGGCCATGTTGCTGGAATATCCTGCCGAGTGCGAAAATAATTTCTCTGATCGATAGTTTTCAAGCAATTCAATGACAGTAGATTTTCTCATTGTTTCGTCGTAAGAGACCCCCATTCGTTGTAGCCATGTAACGATTTCTTTCTTCGCGTCATATTATGAAAATGGCTTTTCTACTTGCTTCGAATGATATGGAGTATTGTCCATAACAATCACAGAATTTGGTGGCCGATTTGGTAAAACTTGTTGCAAAATCCACTTCTCAAAATTCAGAGCATTCATCTGCCACTTATAATCACCTATCGATGAATTTGCCTTCTAAAGTAACTGCCGGCCCAGAAGAGAGCCTTCTTGTGGCCCGACATGTACAGAAAATAGTATATTTGCTGCATTACCACTTTCTAGCAATCCTTCAATGTCACCTTTCTTTTGCCAGCACTTCTTAAATGTCAAATTAGTGTCAATCCACTTTTGTCAATGTAAAATATGTGCCTGCCTCCTCTTTTCGGCTGCTTTATTGTTGTCAAATACTTTGAGCGCCACACGACAATGTCAGCTCTTTCAACTGGAAACACCCGCTTCTGTTGTGATTTTTTCCACAAGAAGCCCATGTCTTTGAGCAGTCTTCGTAGAGACGACTGACTCCAATTCCACCCAATCTTTTCAAGCAGAACTGGCATAAGCTAACGTGCAGTCAATACGATTTTCTTGACGACGTAAAATTCTCTAATAGTGTCCCTTATCTCACGCCTATTAAAGCTATGGATTACAATTTTCGTATTTTTTTGGCCTGAAATTACAGAAAAAATTATACATAAACTTGTTTTCTAGGCACTGTGTTTAAGGTTTACTATACACAATGTAAACGTATAAATGTATACCCTTAATGCATGTCCCGAAGTTTCTGAACTATGGGAAAATGAAAGAATTAAAGAATTTAAATATCCTCTGAATTTGTTCTCTTAAAAATACTCGGATTTATTACCACCATTCTTTGTTTGATTTAGGTAAATAAAACAAAATATCAGAAGTTTCTTCTAAGAAATATGTTTCAAATTAAATTTCGATGTGCGCTTATAGCATTATAAACTGTACGTGTATAAGTACCACAAATATATTTGCCTGTTAAAAATTAAACATCTCATTTGATATATATACATATATAGATTAACTTTTGGACTGCCGATTGCGCAATTTTAGTATTCAAATACAATAACAAGTACCTTCAACATGTACATTACAAATTGAAGATATATAATTAAGATGACTATGCCAAATTTAGAATTTAAAAAAAATTATGTTGAATAGTTTTGGTTGACTGAATATATTACTTGCCTATATTACTGTAAAGTCACGGATGATACTTTAATATTGGTGCAATATTTGAAAAGCGTAAAAGTTCAGTCAAGAAAATAAACCTTGCTTTAATGCTTTTACATGAGGTATTTATCTTCATCTGTCAAAGTGACTAAAACTTAACATAAATTCATCATATTGCAGATGTCATAACGTCTTCAACCGTCTGGCGCGTGAAGTGAATTACAAGGGTTTGGTACAAAGAGCATTTTTACTTAACAGCTAGATATTTTGTAGGAGTGTCAAAACACCAGGGTCAAAGTTCTCTTTTAAACTCAAAGAATTATTATTGACTTAAAAATGGCTAAAACAGGTGTTTTGGGAAATAGTTTCAGCAACAAATTTTAGTATACAAACACTTAAGAGTTGTCTTCAGAAAAATATCGTACTTTGTTCTTATTAGTGTGCCTGTAAAGAAAATAGTTTCACTTTTTAAAATCACGTGTAGGCGAGTCGCCGGCAGAGAGACAGCCTGCAACTTAAGCGCCTTGTGGGTACAGGTGACGAAGCTAGTGAGGAGTGAGGAAGAGTTCGCCTTAGAGTCCGCCCGTTTTGAGAACTTGATTGCACAAAATAGTTGCAGGTAGTCGGAACCCTTAATAGTAGATACTGTGAACAGTGTAAGAATTGTGTTTGTACCTTCGCTTTCCGGGAGTTGTTTGAGGCTCGCCAGGTCTCTCTGCTATGTATGCGAATTATTTTGATAGACGCCTTACTTACTCCCGTGTACTTTGCAGCTCTCTCTGTAGCTTTGTTAATAGGAATCAACAAATATGCATTACTTGCCTCTTCATCACTAGCTTCTACAACATTCCTGATGACTTCTCTTTCCTTACTGTGTATAACATGTTTAAACTTCTTGGGCATGTGCTACTCGCCATTGTCCACAGTCCGTCACTACTGCGAGGAGCGAGGGGTAATGTGTTTTGTAAGGCATGGAGCACGGCGTGGAGGCGTGGACATTGCCTTCCTTAACCCCTACCCTTCTTGCGACAGGTCTTCCTCTCCCCGCGTTGAAGCCTTCACGAGTCTTGGCGACTGATTAATCCTTACAACTCTTTTTCAAAATTGTTTGACTGTGTTCATAACAATAATTTTTCGGTATTGTGTATAAGCTGGTTTGTTTGTTTCAGCGTTGATCTCAATACTATTTTATGTGCTGTTGTAAATACATTGCGATATTTGTTCGGCATTGTAACGCTGCCTACACTGCATCAATATGTCTCAGTACTTTTGTAGTGTTGCAGGTCCCAAGCCCTCTAAATTAGCGAGANACGCTGCCTACACTGCATCAATATGTCTCAGTACTTTTGTAGTGTTGCAGGTCCCAAGCCCTCTAAATTAGCGAGTGCAACGCAGACAAATTACTTACACACTTCGCCTTTGACAGTTTAACAGAGAGGCATATTAATGCAGAAACATCTCAGCAATCGACATCAGTTCGCTCAAGATGCCAGACGTGTGGGGACATGATTCGCTAAGCAATGAGGCAAAGAATGGTTTCTATGGCCTTATTGATGGTGAGGAGAAATCTGCTTTCCTGCTACCAAATAAAGGGCCTGCTACAACTTAGAAAGATTATGTGCTGATCAGCACAGTTGATGAGCTGCCGCCAATGATAATGGAATATAACAAACTTGTGACATGACCGCTTGCAGATTCTTNACGCTGCCTACACTGCATCAATATGTCTCAGTACTTTTGTAGTGTTGCAGGTCCCAAGCCCTCTAAATTAGCGAGAGCAACGCAGACAAATTACTTACACACTTCGCCTTTGACAGTTTAACAGACAGGCATATTAATGCAGAAACATCTCAGCAATCGACATCAGTTCGCTCAAGATGCCAGACGTGTGGGGACATGATTCGCTAAGCAATGAGGCAATGAATGGTTTCTATGGCCTTATTGATGGTGAGGAGAAATCTGCTTTCCTGCTACCAAATAAAGAGCCTGCTACAACTTAGAAAGATTATGTGCTAATCAGCACAGTTGATGAGCTGCCGCCAATGATAATGGAATATAACAAACTTGTGACATGACCGCTTGCAGATTCTTNATCAGCACAGTTGATGAGCTGCCGCCAATGATAATGGAATATAACAAACTTGTGACATGACCGCTTGCAGATTCTTTGTCAGAACTATGTCTCAGCCCAAGACCTTGGGGTGAATATACGATCCACTCGGAGCCTTCACCCGTTCCATTAGAGTTGTTAGATGGCAATGAGAGGCTGACTGTCCAAGGCATTTTGGATGAGCTCCGCATTTTTACGAGGAGGCAGTTTCAACTAGTTTCATATTGTGCTGGGTGTGGTCCCTCGACAGTACGAATATTGCGAGTATATGCTTGTATATGTTTGTGAATAAATATTTTTTTTAAACAAAATATTTTTATCTCTTTAATTTTTTTTTAAACCTATCGAATTGTTTTACTCAAATAGAATCAGATGCGATGGCTTTTAAGAAGATATAAACAAACACACAAACACTATGAATGAGTTCCTAGATGAGATGGAACAAAAGTGGTGAAAGTAATTAGTCTTTGCACAAGTGGTTAACTCCTATAGTGGTGTAGTGTTATGTGATCGTTTGTATAATGAGTGGAATGAAGGTGACTAAGGAAATTAAATCCAATATGGTAGTTCGAGGGTAATCAGCAGGCAGCTAAATCGATGTGGAATGACAAAGCATGATGCCAAAATGGCAGGGTTGAGCGAAGTCGACTAAGGTGAAACGGAATGAAAGAGCACTAATATTATACCTGGATAAATCTTAAAAATAATATAAGGTGATGTCATAGTGGTCCAGCAAGCGTCACAATGATTAATTGTGAAAGAGGGTGAAATTATAGATCATGAAAGAAAGGTGACAAAGAAAAATGAAATCCGAGATTGCGGTTCAGTGTGTAAACAGGACGTGCGAATCCAAGTCCTCGATCCATTCCCTGTGTTACGACAATCGACAAGAGCCCTTCCTGACGGGATTCAGCTGCACTAAGCGTTTAAATCTCTACGGTTGTTACGAGGACTCGCTCAGACTATGATACAATTTGACCACTGGGCCGAATACGTCTCTTAGACTTCAAAAGTGCGATATTTCCTTCCGAGTACCTGGCCGAGGTCCTCGCAACGATCGAGGTCCTCTCAGCGCCAACAGAAATTCGTACGTTCGTCCTCGCAGACATCCTTAAACACACTGATATACACACACATACACACACAGAAAAGTGATCACATAAGCCCTTCTTTCCCTCTGAAAGCAGGCTAAAAAATTATAAATAATAATATTAACACACACAATTTAATAAAGTTTCGACATACTCTGTAATCCCAAGTGTGCCGTTTTCAGATATTTTTGCCTTATTACCGAAAACTTGGGTTTATTTAAAAAACTATTCTAATAAAGCATATTTTAATATGCTCTGAAAATACTGGTGTAATTATACTCAGTGAAGACCTTTTTAGTTTATCATTCACTTTGCTAAACGATGTCACATTCCATCAAATATGATGGTAATTTCCAAAACATTCAACAAATTATCACATAGAAACCCCTGGATAAACAGTTAGTTCATGCAATTTAACTACAGTATCAAGCATTTCGGTTTTTGGCCAAATATATACGCAAACAAACGCAATATATTTTACTGGTACATTCAATGTAATTGCAATCTCGTTATATCCTCTATAACGGCCATTTTCGTGCATACAGTGCTGAGGTCTGGTGGCGTCGAAAACGCGATTGCATTAAATCACGAGCGATATATCTAACTGTCGGGTTCTTTCTGATATTGCTGTAGTAATAGTTCAAGCTTCTTATCACAGTAAGCCTTCTGTCAAACAGTTTTAAAATGTACAAAAAAAAAAAATAAAAAAAATACGGGAAAATTTTCAGAAAATCTATTTACATGTTCGTGCGAGAAATAATATCAGATCAGGGATTCTTGTCATCAAAAAACGTATAATTGATAAGTCATTCTCTGTGTTTACAAACTCTCTTAGGTTTAAATTTCAAATCAAAAATCATGCCTGTGCGCAGGTTTGTCATCTCTGTCTAAAATACATTATGCCTATGTCTCCTGCAAAATATTGCTGTAAACTTGTTTTGTATTTTGCTGTGACTCACTATTGCTTTCNAAACTTGTTTTGTATTTTGCTGTGACTCACTATTGCTTTCGTATTTAATAAGGAAGTCAGTAATGAGAATTGTAAAAAATTAAAATGACTTAGATAAGAGAAGACATGCGCATATACTACTGCAAGGCAACTTATTACGATGACATCAATTGCAATAACAGTAACGGCATCACAATTTCCNTCGTATTTAATAAGGAAGTCAGTAATGAGAATTGTAAAAAATTAAAATGACTTAGATAAGAGAAGACATGCGCATACTACTGCAAGGCAACTTATTAGGATGACATCAATTGCAATAACAGTAACGGCATCACAATTTCCCAACGTTTTGTAATTAGGTGGTATGTAAATCTAAGGATTGGCAATGCATAGTGAAATGAGCTGAATCCATTCATAATAAGAACATAAAAAGAATTAATAGTAGTTTTTAAATGGTAAACTAAAAAGAAGGTGACAAATAGAAAGAATACATAAATTATATAATTTCCACCTCCAGCAGTTATGACATAGATACGTAGAATTTAAGACATGCGACGAAAGAAGAAACGATAGTAAGTAAGGTTAATAAGGTTAGAGAGAGAGAGAGCATGATAAAGAGGGAACTCACCCAGTCTCACACTCTGGCCTCACCGCCCCGAGGTAGGACGTCGCCGCACCTGGTCCAGCAGCTGACCTTGCCCCTTCACAATCGCCGACTGTCCCGACGACAATCCTCGCAGCCAGTCCACTCTTCGTGCCCCTCCACGTGTAAGGATTAACGTAATGCGTTGTGATTGGCTTCCGTTGTGAACTAGAGGAGGAGTCTTCTTGTAGTTTGTTATGTTTATCCAGGATTGTACTTATTTGCTCTATACCCACATTTTCTGGTCTTCTCTGCACATTGCTATGACAGTTTAGAAATTCCACTCCAGATCTTTGTAATGTTTTCTTAGTTTACCAAACTTGCCTGTGACGTCCTTGAGAGGTATTTGTTATGAGAGGTTCAGCACAACGGGGATTATCATAACAATAGTCTATAGTGGCGAATTCAGTTTCCATCAGGAGAAGGTCGTCCACTATATCGAGTATGGCAGGGCACTGGAAAGCTCAGATATCGAGACATAACTGTTCAACGACACACAGATATAACTTGTGATGTCATAGTATTATAGAGAAATCTCATAAAATACTCATCCTTCCCTAAACGTGATCAGTATAACATAGGTTCAGGAGATTCTCCGGCCTAGTGTGCTTCCCTCCATGGCCTGGCTCCAGTAGGCTGTTTCCAAACAGGATAGTGTACTAGTATACTGCACGGTTTCACGGGACTGCCTACATGTTTTCGCCACACTTCCTTGACCAGGCCGGTCTACAAAGGTGTCGCCATTTGCAACAAAAATGCGTGGATGTTCGAAATGATAAAAATAGATATCTCAGTGGCTCCACGACAGATTGTGTGACCCCGTGTATCCATTTCGTACGTGCATTTCATTAACACAATTTTTCCCGAATGAAGAGCCCATTTGCTTTAATTTTGTAAACAGTCATTTGTTCCATCTTCTCATAACAGAGTTATAATTTTTATGGCATTGCGTGTGAATGTATGGATATATTTGCTTCTATACCCATATGTAATCATTAATATATACACAGCTTAAAAATATTTCCTTGTGCTAAACATACTTTAAATAGAAAACATGTGTAATTTCTTAATACTTCCGAATATTTCATATCGGTTACGAAGGGATCGCAATATTCTGCGAGGACTGTAATATACTAATCGATGTAGGCAGGCAAGATCAGACAACACGTTAAAATGGAAGAGGAATTATAGATTCTGCTGGAGTGTAATAATGGTTCATAAATCAATATTTCTTTCTCTAACAAGACACTTGGTAGGCGTGTTCCATCGGAACTCCTGACAAAGAATTTGTATCTGTCAAACATGGTATAACAGCAAATAAAATTACAGTATGTTGCTTCTACGTCGTAAGANTGACAAAGAATTTGTATCTGTCAAACATGGTATAACAGCAAATAAAATTACAGTATGTTGCTTCTACGTCGTAAGAGTGATGAGGGGATGAGTGTTTGCTCTTGGAATAATGTCCTGCAGCCACATTCAGTAGGCTGTCGTTGCAAGGAGGAAGCCACATACAGCTCTACGTTACTGTGTTACTGCAGGCACAGCGCCTCGTTGTATATACAATNCGTTGCAAGGAGGAAGCCACATACAGCTCTACGTTACTGTGTTACTGCAGGCACAGCGCCTCGTTGTATATACAATATATCTACCGAATTAGCTGTAAAAAGGTACGTTGTAATACTTAAAAGTGATTATCACTTATTCATAGTTCACATTGTTAGAGACTCTGCACTTTAAACCTTATCACTGTCTGGCTGACATTTGCATACCTACAGAGTGCTGGTAGTCCTCAAAGACTTATTTTAAGCGACAATTATAGTAAAACATTTCCACTATAACATTCACACGAAAGGCTTGTCCACTTGAAATTTCAGTGATTATCTATAACTCCTAGTGATCTTAGCTATTTAGTATAGCATAAGGTCAACTTACAAGGCGAAATGACCGTGCAATATTGGATGCATCTCATCTAATAATATGTAGGATTTAAAAACAAACGTATTTGGTCTGGAAATGTACTTTGAAATATTTTAAAAAGTTTATTTTGGGGGTATAATTATGAACTGGAAGATAAATTTTGAAGTCCTAATGTAAATAGAATTACCTAATTTTGCATGCCACATAAAAAAAAAANTATGAACTGGAAGATAAATTTTGAAGTCCTAATGTAAATAGAATTACCTAATTTTGCATGCCACATAAAAAAAAAACATAAAATTAAAAAGTTTTAAAATAAATTTGTAAAGAAAATTATTGTTCTTGCTACTTAATCATTTCNAAAAAAAAACATAAAATTAAAAAGTTTTAAAATAAATTTGTAAAGAAAATTATTGTTCTTGCTACTTAATCATTTCTCTATGTTGACTACCATCTTACAAGATAATACGATGTTTAAACTAACTACCTTTATAAGTGTACAAATTACTAACAATGATTAACTCGAAACAGTAACCTTTTTTAAAAACTAAATATGATTTTATTTTTATTTAGTTTCTTAAAGANTAACAATGATTAACTCGAAACAGTAACCTTTTTTAAAAACTAAATATGATTTTATTTTTATTTAGTTTCTTAAAGATTGGTTTTGTGGTTTGGTGTTTGAGGGTGGCACTATAACAGCCACTTGAAAAATATGTCTTAACAAAATCTAACCGGCTATCAACGGTAAGTTTGATTACACTAGCCAAACAAAACAGTTGATCGAGTTTTGCGACTTACTGTTCGGCAAGTACGTCTATATATATATCGTGGTTGTGGGTTAATGCAGCTTTTTTAAGCAAGGCCACACATTCTTATGCAAGACTATCCCACTCGGTTCACTATTCTGCCAGTAATTATCATCACTGTCAGGACAATTGAACATATATACAGTAATAATTACCAGTTTTCTATTAAACCTATCCAGTAGATCCAGATTGAGACAAAACGTTCCCCAGATATTCTTTCGATGGTATAACACGTAAAACACGCTTCCTTTCATCCCGAATTCCCCGATCCCAATTCACACATTATATTTCACCCGAAAAAANATAACACGTAAAACACGCTTCCTTTCATCCCGAATTCCCCGATCCCAATTCACACATTATATTTCACCCGAAAAACAATCATTTTACCAACCTCCATGCAGACAGCTAGCCATTGATCTCGCTCTTTAACCACGGACATGCAACCACGGCCAATCACCTCTCCATTTGCCTCGCAGTATGGCAATTTGTTTTTTTTGTATTGCATTATTTACCTCTACATACTAATATATTCGCTTCTCATTTAACAACACTAATAGTCATTATNTTTTTTTTGTATTGCATTATTTACCTCTACATACTAATATATTCGCTTCTCATTTAACAACACTAATAGTCATTATTAATTGTTCCATATTTATAACTAATTACAACAAAATACAATCGTGTAAGATGTATCATGACAGAGACTCCATAAGGCACCAGAAGTTGCTGGAAGCCTCACAAGTCCATAGTCGCAGCCGTGTCTCCCACAATACATGGATATAAGTCGGACCATAAACCATGGCATGCACGTCCTCCTCGGCAGCACAGTTGTTTTCCATAAGATTGAAGTCGGGTAACATCGGGGCCAGAAAAGCAACATAAAATAATTACACTGTTCATCTAACAAACTCGGACACATTATGAAATTAGGAGTGGGGAAAAAANATAACACGTAAAACACGCTTCCTTTCATCCCGAATTCCCCGATCCCAATTCACACATTATATTTCACCCGAAAAAAAATCATTTTACCAACCTCCATGCAGACAGCTAGCCATTGATCTCGCTCTTTAACCACGGACATGCAACCACGGCCAATCACCTCTCCATTTGCCTCGCAGTATGGCAATTTGTTTTTTTTTGTATTGCATTATTTACCTCTACATACTAATATATTCGCTTCTCATTTAACAACACTAATAGTCATTATTAATTGTTCCATATTTATAACTAATTACAACAAAATACAATCGTGTAAGATGTATCATGACAGAGACTCCATAAGGCACCAGAAGTTGCTGGAAGCCTCACAAGTCCATAGTCGCAGCCGTGTCTCCCACAATACATGGATATAAGTCGGACCATAAACCATGGCATGCACGTCCTCCTCGGCAGCACAGTTGTTTTCCATAAGATTGAAGTCGGGTAACATCGGGGCCAGAAAAGCAACATAAAATAATTACACTGTTCATCTAACAAACTCGGACACATTATGAAATTAGGAGTGGGGAAAAATTTCGACCACTTAATTTACGTAATAAATAAAACATTTCAGTCTATAAATATAAAAGGTAAATATTGTTACAAATAACAAGTGATTTTTAATCCACTCTACGTAATATATCACAAAGTCTTGCAAAAAAAATGTCACCACCAAATATCTCTGGTGCTGAGGTTGACTCGGGTATTTTCCCGGCAGTAACAAAAGGGCGAACAGATGCAAATACTTCGCNGAAAAGCAACATAAAATAATTACACTGTTCATCTAACAAACTCGGACACATTATGAAATTAGGAGTGGGGAAAAAATTTCGACCACTTAATTTACGTAATAAATAAAACATTTCAGTCTATAAATATAAAAGGTAAATATTGTTACAAATAACAAGTGATTTTTAATCCACTCTACGTAATATATCACAAAGTCTTGCAAAAAAAATGTCACCACCGAATATCTCTGGTGCTGAGGTTGACTCGGGTATTTTCCCGGCAGTAACAAAAGGGCGAACAGATGCAAATACTTCGCAAAGGGCCGACAAAGGGAAACTCTGACAACTAGATTCTAGTTAATATTTTCTACTTGGATGTCATTAACAATAACCCTAGTCTTTGATAGCCAGACGCACTCTGAAGAGCCAATAAGGCCTATCTGATTCTACAACAAACTATTTATACTACTATGTTTGCTAACCGCAAGTCAATGCGCAAAAAATTACGTTGGCAGGAACACCACCACTGAACCCTCAATGCTTGGGAAAACATCACCAGGATGGATCAGTCAAGGTACACATTGTAGCACGCCGATGGCAGTGCGTTGCCGTGTTCATGATGCGATGGATCTCTGGTGTCAGAATGGTACAGTTAATTTCACTGGTGACATCGTTCAATTGAGGATATTTAAAATTTCTTAATAGTTTTTCCAACCCCGGCTAATTTTGGTTTTTCTATTTTCTGCCGGGTTTTTATGCCGTTTGCCTCATTGTGCAACTGCTGTGGTATCACGTTTCTACTACAATAAGGCGCAAGTGGCAACCGGCAATACGAAGACCTACAAGGAAGCATATCGTTAACTCATCCGTTTGATGGCATTGCGTGCGGTGGCGTCGTAGAAGAATAATAATACAGGGCTCACTATTCAGGAAAGTAAGAGGCAAAAATCTAACTTTGCTCGGCAGTAACGACGTCTTAAATGAAGGCTTCTTATGCTGCTTGTCTGTATTATCGCGCACGCTGTTCGTATGATTGCCCAGAAATTGCAAACAAATGCATAAAATGCTTAAATATATATATATTTATGTAGCACGTTTCATGTAATTGTATTCATGCCTTCATATTGTGCCATTTTATCTGTCAAACAGTGACTGTGTTGTTAGAAATATCGTGTTTTCACCATTTGAAGAACTTTTATCATTCCAGAAACACGTGAATGTATTAAACTTATTTCCACCAATGCAATAAGCTCACATTTTTAGTGTAATATGCCATAAAAGTAAGATTTAAAAATTCTGAGTTTTGAAGAATATTAATGTAGGTTATTATACTAGATGAACATTACTCTTCTTGTAAGTTTTAGCTGTTGAAAATAAACCAAATTTTTGTTATACTCCTTTCATTTTAAATAACCATATCACAAAAGGTATACTGGTACAATATTTGCATGGAAGCATGTTCATGCAGAATGTGAGGATTTGCGTAGAATTTCGAAAAATATTCATAACTATAACATCATTAATGAAACATTAATATAGTAACCCATCAATTTAAGATGTAAGGCTTTAAACTTAACTATTAAACTTCAACAAAAATATTAGTTTATAGACATGGGAGAATCACAGACGTATAAAATAAACCCGAAAATAAATGGAACAGAATAGATAATGAATTTAATTCCGCAGAAGAATATTGATAACATTCAATAAGTGGTAGGATTATCTAGTAAAGATTTCGTCATAACTGCTGTAAATAGAAAGTCAACATTCCTTACATGGGCTTTGTATAGGAGATCTGGTTGTGCCTGTGACTAGCCAGGCAGGACAGGTTGGCTCGGAATGGCAACGCCTTGCTAGAGTCCCATATCAGGACTAAGGTAAGGACCTCAACTGCATTTGCAGCCGAGGAACATAATGTTGGAACGGCAACAAAAATGGAGTATACTAAAACCCTTGAAATGTTCGGGTTTTTTTTTATCAGAATGTTTGTTGATATATTCTGTTTTGTTCATTAAATTTATCTCTTGTATTTATTTGTGTAAATTAAATGATTTCTGTGTGAAATTTTTATAAGTCTTTCATTTTATGAAGTTGATAATATTAAGTGAATTGTTAAAATAGTGTGAAATGTTTGTTGATATTGCTATTTTGTATTGGATATTTGATCCTTTTTTTTTCAAAAATTTTTACTTACCTGTTTTAACTTTTATATATTAAAAAATTATTTATTCACATATCATGTCCCTAAAATTAAATATTTAAAAGTTATATACATTAGAAAAGACAGCTTCAAGTTATCGCATTATTTACGATATTGTGTGTTGCTTGCTGCATGGTCTGATATAAGCTGGAAAACATTTTAAAATAATTTANTGTTTTAACTTTTATATATTAAAAAATTATTTATTCACATATCATGTCCCTAAAATTAAATATTTAAAAGTTATATGCATTAGAAAAGACAGCTTCAAGTTATCGCATTATTTACGATATTGTGTGTTGCTTGCTGCATGGTCTGATATAAGCTGGAAAACATTTTAAAATAATTAAAAAAATAATATCATACGTTTAATATATTAAGCTGGTTAGTCTCCTGGTTAAGGACACTTTCTGTTTTTATTCTAAGATTCAATTTAAAATTTTTGTTATAATAATTTTTCATAAAATCTTTAAACAACACAAATTTGTATTATTTATACAAATTTTTAATTCACCGTGCCATATTTTATAAACACATCATACCTATAAATGTCATTCAACTGGCGTAACATGAAAAATATGTGCATATGACCTTTATAAGATTTGCATTTTTATTATAAGTCTTGTACTTATAAAACATAAATTTTCAGTCAAATATATTACACGATGTGTTTTACATAGTATTTCCAATGGGTCAGATATTTGGATTTAGAATTTTTTAATGTATATTATTCAGAAATTATTTTCTTTTCAGTTAATGATATATTGAGCTCTTTATAAATGCTAATTTTATTGTATAGTTTGATTACATTTATAATGCAAAAGAAACTCAGTTAAAATTAAATTATACCACTGAAAAAACATTCGAAAATTTATTGAATAATAATAACGCTCCCTGTCCAATTTTTTGTAAATTGGTAATTTATGTACAGTAGATAGTTTGCTCAATATAAACAAGCAAGGATTTCTGGAACGTGAGAAAATTTACACTTTTTTACTTTTTTCTCTATTAAGACATATACAGAACTTACTTTGTAAAGTTTCATAAAAATATAGAGAACTTATATTATTTTATTGAAAAATATAATTTGCTGTAAAATGCTTTGTAATATAAATTCATGTACATTTTCTTTTCTCCAAAAATAAATGTGACGCTCTTGAATGGTCCAAAAATAATATGACATAGAGTATTTTTAACGGGAGCAGGAGTGATGTTTGTTTTACGGGTTTTACAGATGTAGTAGGCCAGAAGGTAAATAGTTACCTTTATGAGGATTTTTAAGTAGGGTGAGTCACAGTATTAGACGTACCGACAGCTACTGAGAAATGATGATACATGGCTCTGGCAAGAACACAGTCGAGGATTTCATTAACAGATACATATATACATACGTTACGCATTCCATCGAAATACGATGTTCGCTAGAAATAAATGGTGGAGAAGTATCGAAATGGAGCGAAGATTTTGTTCCTAAATTAAAGTTGGCCATTAATGACCTCGTTTCACACAAGTGTCAACAGTTATTTCCACTTGCTCCTAACCACACACGGTACAGCAACCAACCAGACTAACTTGCATTGCAGCAAATCAAACTCTTAGGCGTTATGTCTGTTGTGCGGTTATCGCAAATATTCAGTCACCACATTAAGGCTATTGTATGTACAGTAAAATCATCCAGGTCTCGTCCTCCTCCATAATTGTGTTGAAGGAAGGGAATCATATAAACACACAAATTAAACAACCTTTTCCGCGTGAAACCTTTGAGTTAGAACTACCTACTGTATACGACTAATGTACACAGCTCCATTCAGCACATACCTAATCTGTGACACCAAGGTAACGACGAAGCGACTAAGTCCACGCAGATCATATTTACTGTTGGTGATACTAACAGCGTCTGGAGGAACTCTACAGCAGTCGAGGGATCCTGCTTGTATCTGGAATCGAAACCCAGTTGATGATAATTAAATGTGTAAACAATTAACCACCCACTTGTTACTGGATTTTTCTAATGACACACTGCTAAATGTATGCTATTCTTTTTAAAAAAATATAAATTTAATAATAAATTAGGGTTTTACAGTTTTTCGGGGTTATTGTCTAAAATATTTATCTTGCGTTTTAGAATCATCTACGTCGAAACGGAAGAGTATTCCGACGTTTAGGTCGACATTGCAGTCTACATATTCATAGAACCAGAACTGCTATCTGTCCCACCGCTTAACTCTCACATGCTTCTGGAAGGCAATGCTGTCACGAGACAGGTGAACGAGGTTACCATAACTCCGTTGAGTGGGTTTTCAAATCTTCTTTGCAGACCAACAGACAGACTTAGGTCACATCATTGACCCGGTGCACAGAAGGAAGAAACGCACATTTAACCTGAAAGTAAAACAAACGTTTTAGTGGCCATCTATTTAAGTTGCTCTTAAAAACCATAATTTATAATTTAAACATCATTAGCACACAACAAAACGAACCTAAATAACACCTATGTCTACCGATGACATTGATTGAAACGCGACGTGTCAGTCGTGTTGAAGCATACAACAAGTACGGACGTGAATGTGCTGTGTTATAACCTGATTTGTGGCGATGTTTATATATGGAGCATCTAACTTGTTTAAAAAAGTTCACCTATAGGCGTTTGTTAGATCCTTCCTATTAAAACCAGTCATTGTCATGTTAGATTTTTGTAAGACCATGAGTACATCCATATGGAGGCTTTCAAAAATATTACCATCTAGTACCTTCCTCTTTCTTTCTAAATACCCAGGCGTTAATGCTCATGCATGTTTCAGAATATAACTATTGATTGTGCTCATGATAATTTTCGAGATGAAAGTGTGCTTTTCCATTTTTCTTTTGTTACGAATTGTGCAATAAAAGTGGAACTGTATTAATTTCGCTGTTCTAATGTTACCCTCCTCATACTCAATTTGCTAGACTTTGTACTTTCACACCGTTCCGGCACTTATTCATCAATATTAATTGTTTAAAATGACAGCTGTTAATCACGTGAGTGTAATGTGAATAGAGTCAAAAAATTACAGGATGATGTCAAATAAGCAGAGAGTAACACAAGAGCTTGTTACTCAAGCAATGCGAGTGGCTGGCTTCGGCGTTTAGAAAATTCTTCCCGTTTTGGTTGTTTCATATATTATTACATAAGCACACATGGGGAGACTCAGAAACCCTTAATCCTATCAACCTGTTTAGTTAAAATGGTGGTGATGTGAGGGAGGGGAAGGGGTACTACTCAATAAGTTACACATTTTATAAAAAAAAATTCCATGAAATTACGGAAAAGTGCTCATAAAAAATTATTAAGAAATCTTTGTAAATTTACGACATTATCAAATTGTTTAAAATATAATAATTTTTCCTTTGAATGCTGATGCTGATAAACAATATATTTATCAGAAAATCCCAACATATGACTAAATGTTTATTTAAATTTGAATATGCTTGCAACTCTATTTATTTTTAAATAACGAACTTCCTTAAATTTACCATTTTTCTGTGAATTCACGGCAGCACTTCGTTTGCTTGCTACTACTTGTAAGTATTTTCCAAATTAGGAAACAATAGTTCAGTTTGGTTGCGTGGGTGGTCACAGGTGTCCAAAAAATAAAAAAAAATTTTAAATGTAATTTTATATTGTGTAAAAGGGTGTCCTACCACTCTGCTACCACAACCCGAAAAAAGAAAATAAAGATTAAAATGTTATTACAATACCGGTTATGTCTGACACCTTTCCATATTGTATTAACTTTTGGGTTTTTTTTTATTGTTACTAAATGCGGCAAGTGGCTCGGACTAATTGAATATGTTTGAAAGAATAGGTTTAAGTGACGCGGATATCCTATCTGCTGCGGCAACGATAATTGTTATGAGGATGTCAGATTGTATGATTATACAAAACTACAGACTTCGTCACAGTTGCCTTGGCAACACACCTGGACTGCTTGGCTCATGCAGCAGCCCTCATGTCCTCACCACGCGGAGAGCGACGGGCAACACGAGCTGGCAGAACCTCGCCGTCTTGGAGATATTTCTCTCTCTGGAGGCTGCTCGCTCTACTAGACAACGCTTCTCCTCGACTTCTGCACACAGCCTTGTTGCCGCCTGCTCGCCCGGCTGTGTGGCTTGTTAGCTAANACAGTTGCCTTGGCAACACACCTGGACTGCTTGGCTCATGCAGCAGCCCTCATGTCCTCACCACGCGGAGAGCGACGGGCAACACGAGCTGGAAGAACCTCGCCGTCTTGGAGATATTTCTCTCTCTGTAGGCTGCTCGCTCTACTAGACAACGCTTCTCCTCGACTTCTGCACACAGCCTTGTTGCCGCCTGCTCGCCCGGCTGNTTTCCAAATTAGGAAACAATAGTTCAGTTTGGTTGCGTGGGTGGTCACAGGTGTCCAAAAAATAAAAAAAAATTTAAAATGTAATTTTATATTGTGTAAAAGGGTGTCCTACCACTCTGCTACCACAACCCGAAAAAAGAAAATAAAGATTAAAATGTTATTACAATACCGGTTATGTCTGACACCTTTCCATATTGTATTAAATTTTGGGTTTTTTTTTATTGTTACTAAATGCGGCAAGTGGCTCGGACTAATTGAATATGTTTGAAAGAATAGGTTTAAGTGACGCGAATATCCTATCTGCTGCGGCAACGATAATTGTTATAGTTAAATCTGTAAATATCTCGTCTTGTAGCCTCGGTAGTGCGCGTTTTCCAGAAACCTCAAGCCGTTTGACATATGGAAAGGTTTTTTTTTTTGTATGTATGGAGCTAAGTTACGTTTTACGTAACTACAAAGCACGTTTCTGTATATTAACTGTATAGACTTGAATATATGACAATTGTTGTGATTATAACAATGCCATAGGACAAAAACCTCGGGCTGGTATGACGTATATCTCAAAAGTCCTCTAAAAACGTCCATGAAAACATTCTTCGAAACTTAGAAGAATACCATAAAATGAATTCGTTATAATTCTTACAATTTTCTGAAAATTTTTTTCCAACCTGAATTTTTTAAATTTTATTTAATATGAAGTCAGCCCATCATGTAGCATTATTATGGTATATTCCTGTCTTGCTTAAAAGATCGACACTTTTAACCCTGTGATACGAAATGCTGATAAGGCATTGCTCTGGCTGTAAGTGATGGTAAATTTTTATAACTTAGAGTATAGGATGCTTTTTTATAATTTTTGCATTTGTTACATTACAATCGGTGCACCTACGAGTATTATAATTTTTTTTAATACACTTGTATACGTCAGCAATTTGTTCAATTTATTTAGTATGGAATCATGAATGAAGAGAAATTGAGCCTAGAAAATTACTTGGCTGGAAGTACGTTAGAGGGAACACAGATCTGTACCAATGCTACGCCCAAGAACATTATTTTGATATGAATGCCTGTATTTCTTATAAAATTACAGCCTACAAACGAATGCTTATCGTTTCAGCCATTTTTTATTTTGTACAAACTACAGAACTGATTTTGAAAAATAGTTAATTTACAGCTGAATAATATAATATGCTTAAGATGTTAAACTGAGTAATGTCTTTTGTATATGTTACAATTTAGGTGTGAAAGAGATAAATGTAATGTCGATATCTAATTCTATGAAACTATAAGACTACGGACTTTATCACAGTTGCCTTGACAACACACCTGCACTGCTTGTCTCATGCAGCAGCCCTCATGTCCTCACCACGTGGCGAGCGACGGGCAACACGAGCTGGCAGAACCTCGCCGTCTTGGAGATATTTCTCTCTCTGGAGGCTGCTCGCTCTACAAGACAACGCTTCTCCTCGACTTCTACACACAGCCTTGGTGCCGCCTGCTCGCCCGGCTGTGTGGCTTGTTAGCTGACAGCTCGGAACTGAGCCCGGCCTCTGCTTTAGAGTGTGCACGTTGTCTATCAGGAAACTGTTTCTGCTGCCATCTTTACAACATGGCGTAGCGGTGGCGTAGTGGCCAGGTTACTCGCCTCCCACCACGGCAAACCGGGTTCGATCACCGATTGGTTTACTTACGTATTTTTGCATGTGAGAATAGTGGTGGACTATGCCGATTAGTGATAGGTTTTCTCGGGGGTCTCCCGCTTCCCCCCCCCTTTCACCTCGCGCCTCTCCATCATGGGGTCACATTTCATGTCAAGTCTGGAAATGATGAACACCTATTGGTTCCAGCTTGAAAGTTTGTCATTAGGAGGATGTCGCCTCGATCTGGATGAACTCCCCACACGAAATTAATTTTTTATCTTGACAACGAAAGTGCCGCTGAGAATATAGTGCACTCAACTCACGAGAGTAATTGAAACAAAATGAAAATTAAATAAATAACAGGTATATTTATTAACAGAGATTGAGAACATACTACACTTTTTGACTCAATTTAGTTACACCTGTTAATGATTTCGAGATTTTACAAGTCTTGCAAATTTTAATTTTAAGTATTTGCATAAAAAAATGCTGATTAACAAATGCTATATCATGATGCATATGTTATATTAGAAGCCAAGTAATATTTCTTTATCAATAACTTGAGAATATACTAAGGCAGACATTTTTTAAGTCAACATGTTATAAATTAAAAAGATTTTACAAGGGAGAACCTCTTATTTATATTAGCAAGCTGTATCAAATATAAATTAAATATAAAGATAGTGTTAAGAAATAAATGCCACATTGCTAATTTTTCAGTGAACTTTGATGTAATGACACGACGCTGGAGTGTCTTAATACGTCAAACTACAGCACACACTGAAGTCCCAATTAAAAGTTTACTTTTGAAATAAATTTTATAGATACATATACACATAACAATCCAAATATTCTCAATGTTAAACTTGATATGTAAAGGAAAAATATAAAAACAAAGAGTGAGCACTAATTCTGCTCTACTTCACGGGATCTAAGAAGCACAATATGTGAAAATCCTACAGTACATGTCTACTTTAAATATAGTATAAAATATTTTTTATATATATTTGAAAGTTTCCCAATGCAGTCCAGAAGACTTGCATTAACACTTAAGTAAAGGTTGCGAAACACAATTTTTACAAGAGGGTGAAAAATCTGTATGTGTGTTCAGGGTTATCTTACAAAATTATATGAGGTTTCTTTTACATTAAGTAACATTTACATCATTCATTCTATAAATAGTCATGAGAGGTGAAATACAGACGAGTATGTTTTGTGATAGAACATATATCGTTACAAAAATAGTCTCTTGAATATACAAAAATTCACTGTATATACAATTTGTATTAACTCTTAAATTGAATGTCAACTTTTGTTTGGTAAATAGTGTTACATTTATAACATTTACTCAGTTGTACACCACTAAATGTTGGTTCACATTCTATACTAGAAACAAGAGAAAAGTTAATTCGTATATGATGGAAAAGAGAAACACTTTAAAGAAAAACATAGATTATTTTAACTATTATAGTTAAGATAGTACAGAGTATATAAATTTCTCAGAGAGGAAGTATTGATAACCAAGCCCTAATGTAAATTTATTCATGTTTGTCCGAAGTATAGTGTTATTAGTATTAAAAATGACAAGGAAAATTAAAAAGTAAGAGGTCAGCTGAACGTTTTCAAAAGCTGCTATTATATTTCTCGTTATGTAATTTCCTCAAATGTAACATGAATTCATAATATAAATTTAAAATGTAGTATGTTTACACATATATGTGATACACATCAGAGACGATTTTGAAAAACCATCCTTTGCTTGGCCTTACAAACCCCTTCAGGGCTGAGAAGTTGGTAGCCATTTTCAATCCATTCAAGTAGGTCAACCTCAATCTATGCTGACCGTTCATTTTAATGGAAAGTATCAACCAAAATAACCGTCCACACCAGTAGGGCTTTCCTACTGCATAGACCGAACAATATGACCGACCATCTATCAATACTGATGTTAACTAAAGTGGGCACATATCAGTAGACCATCAAAATTTCATAGCAACTAACCCTGTCAGTGGTACATTAAGACCTTATAAACATACAAATAGGCAAAACTAACCAAAGGAACCAGCCATACGAATCAATCATAACGTCCGACCATGGTATCTGACTATGCCAACCATACATATACCATACCAGCCAGTAATGTGAACTGGATGTACGAGATTTGCAAAAAAAACACGCATAACCACCAGTCTAATTACCCTGGAAGTCCTATTTTGCATACCAATGGGCACGACATTACCTATACACGACAATACCAAGCATACGAATCAATCATACATTCCACCATAACAGCCGATCATGTGAAGTGAACGTACCGACCACCCATACAAACGAGCTCTTCCAGTAAGTCACAACCGACCGTATAAAACGTGCATATAAAGAAACTTTACATCCTTACCATTAAACAAAAAAATTTCATTGGATTAAATTTATGACCATGCTACCCAAACAACAAACCAACCATACCTGCCGTTCATACAAACCAACAACACAGCTGACTATTCGAACACACAATACCAGTCGATCATACAAACCAACAATACCAGTGGAACAAACGAACCAGCTATACAAGACCACCATACGAATCAACCATACCAGCCGACCATACGAACCAACCATACAAGTTGACCACACAAACTGACCATACGAAAAACCCATACCAATCATAAGAATCTACCATATCACCAGCCCTTGTGAACCTACCACACAAGCCTGCCATACGAACCAACTATACCATATGATCCAATCATACCTTACACACATACGAATATACCAGTCAACCAGACAGAATAACCATAATGGTTCAAACCATCAAGATTAACGCTGTCCAAGATTGACTCCTGCCTAGACCAACTCCTGCGAAACTGACATAAAACAATGTAATAACCGCCGAACTTACTAGATAAATGAACTCATTCAACCATCCATACCAACAGACGATGACCAATCTCGTAATTTGTCGCCTAATACAAACATCATTTTTAACCTCTTTGCGCAAAGCTTCGCAAAATATCTCACCCACCACTATTAAACAACGAATGAAATAGTGACTATCGTACAATGATGCAATTCTTGTAGCAAGACTTGTTGAAAAATATTACGAGTTACGAAGCATTCCTCAAAGTATGTCGTGGATTATGCCGCGAATATTCGGAGACGAGGACTCGCCCCAGGGGTTAATATGGACGCTTCGCCTACATGTATGACACTGAACATGTTTCCTAACTAAATGCTTGTGGTTTACATCAAGTAATAAAATATTAATAGAACTTTTAATTAACAGTTTCATTGCAGTATAAATATGAATTAGCGCCTCTAGACGAGTAATATCCAAGCCCATATTTCTGAATATATTTTAGAGAAGAAGACGATAAAAATGAATTATTAAAAGTGAGTGTTACACGAGTATTAATGTACAAAAATTAATCGTTATATTTCTGATTTTATAATACTTGTTTATTCTTATGAAATGTAAGAATGCTGCATGGTGATGATCTCTTAAATACGGAGGGACTGGTGAATGTGGTAGCATCTCGACCTATATGAGCAAAAATAAATACTGAGTCCATTACAGTTAGATTAACAGACTATTTTGTATTTCAGGAAAGGATATTGCAATGGCAGATATGAAGAAATGGGAATAGACGAAATACTGCCTGAGACATGAATCTTAAGCCTTGGGTCAAGGGTCTTGAGTCCTGATTCTTGAGTCTTGGGTCTTGGGTCAATGGTCCTGAGTCACGCATTTTGAGTCAAGGGATTTGAGTCAAAAAATTTGAGTATTAAATCAAGGGTTTTTAATATTTAGTAAACGATCTTCAGTTTTTATTCTTGGTTATTGGGCCTAGAGTCAAGTTTAAAGAGTATTTAGGGAATTTTTGGAAAATTTTGCTATATAAAATTATTTTTTAAATATTAATTTTTTGGAATTTTTTGATATTTTTATACAGATGTAAATAAAATAAAAATATTAAAAATAATATTTAGGATTTTCTTTTACATTTTAAGGGGTTAAGGTAATCGAAGTTTATGGGCAAGGAGTCAAGTTCTAAGTTCAAGGTCAAGGTTACTGCCAACTAACATGGCTGCAGGCCGACCGGAGTGACAGAGCATGAACAGCTCAGACGCTTCACGCCAGACACCGATGCCTCAACTCCTCAATTATTTTACTCCTTATCGCCAACGAATACGTATTATGTATGTTTCTAGTAGGAGTGGATCGTACCTACGTTTTGTGAATTATGTAAACATTGGCGTCTTTCCCTCCAGCGACATGCGTATTGCACGTACACAAACACAGTAGGTTCAACCGCAGTCCTTATAAATAACCGGAATTGAGAAATGAGACAATTTGCCTCAGGCAATGCTAAGTATCTTGTTTTTGGCCGGCCTGGTCGGATACAAGCGCGCCTCAGTAATCGTGGAGGTCCTACACGTTATTGAAGTTTGTCATTGCATCTGAGAAGACAATTATCGTTGTTATTAACACATACGAGATTCCTTTGTTTAGCTTGATTTTCAGTTTATACCTTTAGTTTTTTTCTTACTGGGATGATGTAAACGAGTTTCATTGCATTTTAAATTCTTTTAGGAGTACGACAGAAATTTAAACTTATTTTTTCAATACAAAAACTTGGATTCTGATATACGCTAAATTTGTTTTTAGCGGTTTAAAATTAAAGCATTATTGGTTTTTTTATATTATCCCTCATATAATATATGACGATGTTTTTTTTTAATGTTAACGTTATTAAAGTTGTATTCTTCTCATCCAATGAATGTATGCCATTTTATTATCCTGTTACTAATATTTTGCTAAGTAGTAAATAATAAGGCCTATGTTTCTGTGTATTATAATACACATTTGCGTCTGCTCGCTCCACGTAAGTTCGATCCGTGTCTGTTTGCTTGGCGATTGGTGTATTTTAGAATCATATTCCTACTCTCGTTAAACTTTGTCAGCTGCACACGATTGTTTTATCCGCATTTTTACAGTCATTTGGCTTCAGATACACCATTAGAGTAAAGTCTTAATTTTTTTTTGTAATATTTGACAGAGGTTTTTTTTTATGAATTCAGGCACATTTCTTTATCAGATTAACACAATTAACTGGCACCAAATTTGCACAATGCATGCGATTTAAAAAAATCAAACCCGACCTAACACAACCGTATCAAATAGGGCTCAGAAACTTTAAAACACCCTCCCACCAAGCCTATTGAAACATCAAGGCCTTCATCGTTCACCAAGGGCCTTGACACACACGTCCAGTGGAGTGATAATATAAATGAATTCTATAACACAGGTTTCAAAGTAAAGTATGACTAACAATATCGTAAAAATCACATAGACTATTTGTTTCGTTATTTAACATGTTAATTGTTTGTTTTTCTTTTCGTTGAGTATTAATATCAAAACAAACGGTTATGAATGTGCAGGATTTTATTGAGTTTAGATTGAAAACGTAGTTAGGAAACATTTACACTATTTATTCTTCCTTGTTTTTACGTTTATTTATTTTAGCCAAATCATATAACACCGTCCACAATTATAGCTTCAATCAGAGAAATTAACAATATCTACACCGGGAAACGTAACTTACAACTACAAGAACAACAACAACAATAACTAAATATTTACAGAGACAAGACCAAGAAAGCCTACATAATCCAGGTGGTACAGATTTCTATTACAAAATAAGGGCAATAAATAGTAAACCATCAGAAGGCTGTAAGAGGCCAGCGGAAGCAGAGCGACGAAGGCTGTATGGCCTGTGTGAAAAATAAATTTCTTACAGTCAGTGATCTGAGAAGACTGTGCGATTGGGTAATTTTCTAATTTGACTGTTTGAAACCCACCTTAGTTTACGGTATTATGTTTTGCAAACAAAATTATTTATGGTGCATGCTGCAGTTAAGTCGACACAACACTTGTTTCGTTTTCACGACCAATGGCCTGTAGGCCATATGAACCTATTATGACCTAGACTAGTAAAACTGTTTGCGAATCATAAACTCACAGGTAAGATTATTGGCCCATCTATAGTTTTAAAACGTGCATTTCAACAGTACAATGTTTGCCAAAGAAGGGCGCATTTGTTTAAAATTTTTAATCAGTCTTTTTTTTTAATTGATTTCGTTGTATGCACCTAGTTTCATTCTACCGGTACGAATTATTCTCATAATGTAGTAACAATTTTTATGGTAGTACGAATCAATGTATGGACATATGTTCTACTATACCCATATTTATACAAGAATATAAACTCAGCTCTAGATATTTGTAGATTCTTCCGATATATGAAATATATAACATGTGACATTTCTAACCACTTCCCAATATTATATTTTGGTTACAAAGAACCGTACTATTCTGCGAGGACTATAAATAACTAATCGATGGGGGCAGGCTAGCTCTGACAACTCATCAGTCTGAAATAATAATTACGGAATCTACTGGACTGTAACAATGGTTCATAAATCAATAAATACGACGTTCTCTAACAAGGCACTTGGAAGGCATGTTTTATAGGAACTCGTGACGAACAAATTGTAACTGTCAAACTACGTATTCCCGCGAAAGTCAATTAAAATGTGTTGCCTCTANAATATTGTCCTGGAGCCGCATTCAGAAGGCTGTCGTTGCAAGGAGGAAGCTACATACGGCTCTACGTTACTGTGTCACTGCAGGCAGAGCACCTCGTTGTCGACCAATATATATAACGATACAGCTGTAAGTAAGTATGTCGTAATATTTATACATCAATATCACTTATCCATAAATCACACGGTTGGAGACCCTGCACTTTTAATAATTTCACAGTCTGGCTAACATTTACATATCTGCGGAGTCCTGGTACTCCTCAAAAACTATGTATACGCGACAATTGTGGTAAAACATTTCCATTGTGACATTCCCACGAGAGGCTTGTCCACTTAAAGTTTCCGTGTTAATCTAAAACTCAGAGTGATCTAAGCTACATTATATAACATAAGGTCAACATACAAAGCGAAATGGCGATGCAAATATTTTATGTTTCTCAACTAATAATATATGAGATTTAAAATCAAATATTTTATCCTTGAAATGTACCTTTGCTAATGATTTAAAAAGTTGACTTCGTGGGTATAACTACACACCACAATACAATTTTTCGCGTCCAGAATGTAATGAGAAATACGTAATTTGATATGTATTTTTTTTCATAAAAAAAAAAACGTTAACATTAATCTGAAAAAATATTTATTGTTTTTTCTACTTTATAATTTTCCTATATTGGCCTTTATCTAATTAGATGTTGCAATGCGTTAATTAACTACCTTAATCAGTAAACTAAATACTAAAAATTATTTACTCAGAAACAAAACATTTGAACGCTAAACATGATTATATTATTATTTGGATTCTTAAAGCTTTGTTNAAATTATTTACTCAGAAACAAAACATTTGAACGCTAAACATGATTATATTATTATTTGGATTCTTAAAGCTTTGTTTTGTGGCTGGGCGCTTGCAGTCGTCACTAAATCAGCCCCTTGAAAAATATTTCTTAGTAAAATCGACCCTGCTATCTTCGGTAAGTTTAATAACACCTACCAAAAAAGACAGTTGATTGAGTTTTGCGACTTATTGTTCGGCATGTTCGTCCATATACCTTTTGTGGGTGTGGGTTAATGCACTCCTTTGTAAAGATTATCCCACTCTGTTCACTATTTTCCGAGTTATTCCCATCACTGGCTCTAGTAATCATTAAAAGTTTGCTATTTAGTCTCTCCAGTAGGTCAAGGCCGATAAAGGGGAACTGGTACAACTTGATTTACTAGAAAACGTTTCTACTTTTTGCGTATTGGCAACGCCCTATAAATTTAATAGTTGGACTTCTTCTGAAGAGCCAATACGCCTTATCAGTTTCTACAACCATATATTAATTACCACTACGGTTCATCTGCTCACCGCACGTCAAGGCTCAATGACTAAAGTGAGCGGGAACACCGTCACTGAAACCTCGATGATTGTAAAAAACATCACCAGGACGGATCAGTCAAATTACACATTTNGAGCGGGAACACCGTCACTGAAACCTCGATGATTGTAAAAAACATCACCAGGACGGATCAGTCAAATTACACATTTTAACACGCCAATGGCAGAATACGATTACGTTGTCAAGTACTTGATGCGATGGATCCATCGTGTCAGCAGGAAACAGATAATTCTATTGGTGGCATCCCTCAGTAGAGGGTATTATCTATAATTTTTATATTTCTATACTTTATAATTACTAAAAATTAATTTTATACATTAAGATTTGTAAATTTTTTTTTATCATTAAAGTCAATTATATACTTTCAAAGTCAAATTTCATGGTTAAGATCACTTGNGAGCGGGAACACCGTCACTGAAACCTCGATGATTGTAAAAAACATCACCAGGACGGATCAGTCAAATTACACATTGTAACACGCCAATGGCAGAATACGAATACGTTGTCAAGTACTTGATGCGATGGATCCATCGTGTCAGCAGGAAACAGATAATTCTATTGGTGGCATCCCTCAGTAGAGGGTATTATCTATAATTTTTATATTTCTATACATTATAATTACTAAAAATTAATTTTATACATTTAGATTTGTAAATTTTTTTTTATCATTAAAGTCAATTATATACTTTCAAAGTCAAATTTCATGGTTAAGATCACTTGGATATAATTTGATGGTTGGGTGACGTCACAACATGGAGGCTGGTCGGCTCCAGTCTTCCATCCCATCCAAGTATTAAACATTCGAAATTTAATTCATTTTGTAAAATTTTAAAATAATGGTTTTAAATAAATTTTTACATTTTAAAAGAGTTTTAACAGTTTTTTGTTGCATATTTTAGAATTTTCAAAACAATTTCGCGATTTTTTTGGGGGTTCAAAATCATTCAAAGATATGGGTAAGAGGTANTAAAAGAGTTTTAACAGTTTTTTTTTACATATTTTAGAATTTTCAAAACAATTTCGCGATTTTTTTGGGGGTTCAAAATCATTCAAAGATATGGGTAAGAGGTAAGGCGAAGGGTCAAGGTCACCAATAATTCACATGAGGTTTGTAGTAAGTAACATAATATGCTAGCCAAATTTTATGAACTTTTTCGATTTTTATAAAATTTCTTTTAGATTGTTTGTTTTCATGGTCCTTGGGATCATGGTGGTCGAAATCGTCGATGCAATTTTTTCGTCGATTTTTAAGCTTCTTTCCGTTATTTAAATTTTTTTGGAATTTTTGAATTTTTTGGCATTAAGGTCATACAAGGTCATAAAGCTCAAAATTGATGTCATAACATATAACATGACTGACAATATCGACACGGGCTGAACTGGCGAGAGTCGGTCGTGTCGGAAACTTATGCGATCCACCTGTCATCGAATCCCAGACCTCCTAAATGCACATATTTTTATAAATAATTTTTTTTTATATTTGATTTTTTTTATGTAACTTAATTTTTAAAATTTTTTGCGATTTTATAATTGTTTTGAATATTTTAGATATTTTGGGTTTAAGGTAATCCAAGGTTATGAGCACGAGGTCAAGATAAAGATTACAGGTCAAGGAAAAATGTCACCTGGATCCAAAGGGCTCTTATTTGACCGGAATGACAGAGCAATGACGGCGCCTGGCGCCTGTGCCCCTTGCCCTTTTGCCCGACTCATATAAAATTTTTGCTTTAAATATTCAAAATAAAAATAAGAATAACAGACCGAATTCATTAGTTTGGAAGTAGTAATTTGCCCCGTATTGTGCTGAAAGTCTGATACGGATCACTGTACGCTGTTCTTCTGTGGTGCAAACGGGGAGTGATGACGCTATATTTACTGAGCTACAGTGCTGAGCCTAGTGATATTATGGCTATACGCTCCATGAGACGTGTTTACAGCCAAACACTTAATGAGACGTGCAAGAGCACTATGCAATACTGCCAACCTACAGACATGAGCTGACACTTTTTGACTTACCCTCGTAATAAAATTGATTTGAAACCGAAAACATACAATAGAAAACAACGAATGTAAGCAAAATGTAACAAAATTTACTGAATAGAATAAAAATTACGTGATTAGCATTGTAAGTAACGGAAATTTAACCAAGCTTAATGTAAACTAAACAAATATAATTTACAACAAAATAATGCGAAATAAAATAATTTGGTAAAATCTTACTTAATAGAGTGCACAACAAATAAATATATACAAAATATGCTGCATTTATTTCAAATGAGATCGAAATATATTAATAACTCAGGCAATTAATACATAAAAAAAAAAAGAAATATAGGAAAAAGTTATATCCATCACTTCCATTGGATGGTCTCCAAATACAGCCAATTTACAAAAATATCAATACCCATACAGCAGGATGACGTTGGGAATTCACTGCTGCGATATCCCATCAAAAAGTGGGGGACGTCGCAGTGACTTCACGAATGTCGCCATGACATAGAAGCGATGTCGGAGGGACATCCAAATGTCCGCAATTTAGGACGTCCCAAAGCGATGCAGGTGCGACGTAGCGAGAGGAAAGTCGATGTGACGTCACCACTATAGTTTCCAGACTCATTTCCGTAATTATAAACACTCTTTAGGGGTATGATAATATTTGCTTTCAACAGACCTTTTACTGTGATTTAAGGGATACCAACCCACCTGAAACACTTGTTCTCATGCATTCATTTAAACGCATCCTACTCTTTTCAGTGAATCTACTACATTAAAATGTTTAATTGAGGCGACTTATATCACCCATATATAATAGTATTAAAATATATAAGGCCAAAAAATCCAGATAAATTACACCAAACAACAAAATTTGCCTCAAGTCAAAGAAATCCAGACGCCATACATGAAGCCGCGNCCAAAGGGCTCTTATTTGACCGGAATGACAGAGCAATGACGGCGCCTGGCGCCTGTGCCCCTTGCCCTTTTGCCCAACTCATATAAAATTTTTGCTTTAAATATTCAAAATAAAAATAAGAATAACAGACCGAATTCATTAGTTTGGAAGTAGTAATTGGCCCCGTATTGTGCTGAAAGTCTGATACGGATCACTGTACGCTGTTCTTCAGTGGTGCAAACGGGGAGTAATGACGCTATATTTACTGAGCTACAGTGCTGAGCCTAGTGATATTATGGCTATACGCTCCATGAGACGTGTTTATAGCCAAACACTTAATGAGACGTGCAAGAGCACTATGCAATACTGCCAACCTACAGACATGAGCTGACACTTTTTGACTTACCCTCGTAATAAAATTGATTTGAAACCGAAAACATACAATAGAAAACAACGAATGTAAGCAAAATGTAACAAAATTTACTGAATAGAATAACAATTACGTGATTAGCATTGTAAGTAACGGAAATTTAACCATGCTTAATGTAAACTAAGCAAATATAATTTACAACAAAATAATGCGAAATAAAATAATCTGGTAAAATCTTACTTAATAGATTGCACAACAAATAAATATATACAAAATATGCTGCGTTTATTTCAAATGAGATCGAAATATATTAATAACTCAGGCAATTAATACATTAAAAAAATAAGAAATATAGGAAAAAGTTATATCCATCACTTCCATTGGATGGTCTCCAAATACAGCCAATTTCCAAAAATATCAATACCCAAACAGCAGGATGACGTTGGGAATTCACTGCTGCGATATCCCATCAAAAAGTGGGGGACGTCGCAGTGACTTCACGAATGTCGCCATGACATAGAAGCGATGTCGGAGGGACATCCAAATGTCCGCAATTTAGGACGTCCCAAAGCGATGCAGGTGCGACGTAGCGAGAGGAAAGTCGATGTTGTGTCACCACTATAGTTTCCAGACTCATTTCCGTAATTATAAACACACTTTAGGGGAATGATAATATTTGCTTCCAACAGACCTTCTACTGTGATTTAAGGGATACCAACCCACCTGAAACACTTGTTCTCATGCATTCATTTAAACGCATCCTACTCTTTTCAGTGAATCTACTACATTAAAATGTTTAATTGAGGCGACTTATATCACCCATATACAAGAGTATTAAAATATATAAGGCCAAGAAATCCAGATAAATTACACCAAACAACAAAATTTGCCTCAAGTCAAAGAAATCCAGACGCCATACATGAAGCCGCGCTCACAGTTGACAAAGGTAGTTTTATGGATGCCTTCACATTCCCTATAATACGGACGTAAATCACTGTGAGTTGCCGCCGTTGATTTCCCGACAACAATTTCTAAACGATACTACAAAAATCCGTTAACCTTGTGGTGTACCTCGTTTATTGGGATGTCCCAATGTGTTCAGTTTTCATCGCTTGTTGTACAAAAATGAACTCAAGTCAGCATGCTAGAAGTATTAATTGAAATATGTGTGGTATGTTCTTCCTGTTTCGACATAAGTTTTGATTTCTTGACACTGGAGTTTTTAGAGAAAGCTGAAATACTATTGTTATCAGCAGTATAAAGTTTTCTTTTTTTTATTATATGCTGTTAGTTGTCTTACACATCAGTAACGGTCGTCAAAATTGGAAACAAAATTAACTCCTGACCACTTGTAGCTTTGCAGGCGCCGCGCCGTGGATGCTGACAGAAACAAATCGTTTCGTTTTAAAATGGCCAGACACAAATTTTTACACTTACGGGCCAGATTTTTGAGTCCGAAGGAAGTAAAGCGCTTGATTAATGTACAGTTATTTACGTCTACATATGCGTGTGCACACATATACTGCACATTTAAATGCAATACTATAGTTATGAGTACNAGTCCGAAGGAAGTAAAGCGCTTAATTAATGTACAGTTATTTACGTCTACATATGCGTGTGCACACATATACTGCATATTTAAATGCAATACTATCGTTATGAGTGCNACATATACTGCACATTTAAATGCAATACTATAGTTATGAGTACACTATACCCGTTACTCGTGTTACTGCATATCGTAATGGATTTGTTTTGTAATTTTTGTAACTAATTTCACAATTATGAGTGTAATGAACGAATACGTATTGAAAACAAAACTTTTCAATCTTGTGCCATGCTTCAAGATAAAACGTACAGGATAATTATGAACAATGTCGTAGATAATACTTACCGCACATACACCTTTTTCCACCGTGAACCGAGCAAATGTTTGTTTACAAATCCTCTCTCTTTCAGAATGCCGTCCCGATTCGTGAATCTCGATACCGACACGTGACGTACGAAAGGCTATACGTGTACGAGTACATAAGGAGCTGCCAGGAAGGCAATGCTGAGGGCTGGTTTACAAAAATCGCAATATGCAACACTGGTCGCAAGAAACTTTTATAAACTGGTACCTAAAAGTTTTCAGAGTTCACTTTCTTGCGTCGCTGCAATTTTGCCAAGATTGTGTTATTGCGTTTATTTTATTAACCAGGCCTAAGGAATGCCTTACCCCTCCTGCGTATATGCATAGAGTATATATAGTACTAGTACAGAGTGGACAGTTAATGTTATCCAATGGGCAGGTGTTTTTGTCGCAATCGCTATGAGAAAATGCAAACTAGACAAACACACAATCGAATTCACTGCTCATTTTAAATTCTATTTACGCACAGTTCAACTCACTTGTGATGCTATAACTATTTTAAACACTGGAGCTCTGACTGGCCGCGAGCTCCCGTTATGCGCGGTCTGGGGTGACCCACCTCGTCCTCCCCACTTTCAGTGTGACATGCTCGCTGTGACGTCCCACCCACTTCCTCCACTCATCATCTTGTGTCGCAAGGGAATGATTGACAGCGGCGAGACCTGGCTGGCGTCACAGCCCTTTCTCCTTCCCCTGCCTGAGGAGACGACAAATGTAGACAAGGCACAAGAATATTCTGGGAATTAGGACCTTCGGCGAAACGCGAGACTTAGCAAAATTTCTGGATGACGGCCTATGGCCCTATAAATACAAGCCAACGCGGGACTGTGGAGAGTCTGAGTAGAAGCCTTTTGGCTGAGTTCGGGCGCGAAGTCAAGTGCGAGACCACGGCGGACCAGGTGTTCGTGGTTGGAAAGGACAAGAGGGCGTGAAACCCGACGAGTGAAGCCTAGTGTGCGCGAGGGCGCTCGGAGAACTCTAGAACATCGCGGACTGGTGGGACAAGGACATGTCATCCGGATTTTATTGTAAATATTGGAACTGTAAAATATTGACACATAATTTATAATGGAATATGTTTTGATACACTGTCTAGTCGGACTGATTTATTATTATTTAATTATGTAAATTCCTTTAAGGTAATTGTAAATTTGATTAATTGAAGTCAGTAATTGTAAACAGCAAGTTATAAGAATTTATTGTCAAATGTTGAGTCGAGAAAAATTAGAAAAAAAAAATTATATAAAAAAATATTAATTTAAAATTTGCTGCGCTATACTAAATGTTTTCAAATTAATATAATTCTCTTAATCCATTTCGAAAGAGTTATCATTACCAAAATAATGGCTGAGAAACGAAAGAGCGTTGATGGTCTCTGCCCTAAAAATTGCAAAATTGTTATTACTTATTGCTGTACGGTTTAAAGGAAATTCTACATTTTGTAATTAACAGTTTATCCTTTTTCACGAACGACTGCACCTTTCTGACAGCCAGTGTATTGTAATGTATCACAAATGACATGAACAACATTCCACCAGGAAAGAACTAAAATCAGCCGATACCCATCACCTTACCTTCATTAAATATAGCTCCTTCAAACATTTTACAGACTAAAAAAGGTAACATACATTACTACTGCAAGCATGTCACCACTAATAATGGCCTCCTTCCAAATTTTTAACCTAATGTTCAACAATTTGTTGCCAATGTGACGTCATCGCATAAAGAACTCGTGATCCTGACNCATCGCATAAAGAACTCGTGCTCCTGACCACGTTGCAGTCAGTGTAGAAGATTGGCCGGAAGTAGAATGACGCAGGCTCCACACAGATGCGACTTCTTGTAGGGGTAGCAACTTCTTGTTTGCTCATACTGCGCATTGAAGAGGTATCGGAATGTGGCAAGTTAAGTATGCATGTTGCGTAGCATAGCCATTGGCACCATTCCTGCCATGGTATGGTAATATACTCCATGTGTGAAGGTTAGCATGATGGTAATAGGCGAATTACTGTATTATACAACGAAAACCAAAACATTTCGTATGGAAATAATGACAACAATCATATTTTTTTCATTATGCATTAAATGTTTGATAATATCTTTCAAAACATTATAGATAAACACTAATTTTTTCCGATGTTTTAATTTCAATTTTACATAAGAATGGTTACAATCCCGAACTGATCATCAAACCCTTTTCTTTTAATTCATATTACCTAACGGAAGCATCAAGACGTATCTCGCAAGCGTATATATTTTATTTTCAGCATTACATGTAGGCCAACTGTTTGTTAATTTTGAGACAATTTTTACTGTCTTCAGCAACTACACCCTCTGCTTTTGTTGTGCAGTACTCGCCCACAAAGTTACTAGAGAATGATAAAATTATTTGTCATTTACAGTCTTAATGGTTCATTCACTTACTTAGTTGTACTTTTATTCAACGACAAAATAAGTAATATATACTGTTATTTCACATTACAATACTTTCGAACCTGCTATTTTTCAATCAGTGAGATATATTACAACTCCAGATTATTTAGGGTCGTTTACTTCCTATTTACAAACAAAAGTTTTTTTCGTACGTAATAAATTCAAGACACGTTTTAAATGCTTCGATGTAACGATTTAAAAAATGTATTCAGGATTATTTAAAAACTTTGAAGACTAGAAATGTTTCATCCTACTCAGTACCTTATTTAGTATTGTCAGATGGCTATGTCGGAAATGTTGTTGGTTGGAAAAATACATTCATACATTGTATATGTACGTTTATATGCGAATATACTTCCATGAAGTAAAATACTTCTATCGCGCACATCTGACATATAACAGTACACATAATAATACACGTATCACATAAGATTAACTGTTCAAGAAGAGTAAAGTATGCGAGGAAAATTTAAATGCTATAAAAATACAGCTTCTTCTCGCGTGTTACATAACTGAAGAACAGCGTTCTCGAGCACGAATTACTTACCAAAGCCTTCCTCAAAGTTTTCAAAATTCTATTTAAAACTTTTTAAAAGTGGAAACAAGAAAAAAAAGCAGTTTTCGCTAGGCAGTGGAAAGATAGCTTAATTGATTTATACGAGTCACCTGATTAAAGTAAATTTTGTTAAATTTTCTGTCTCCAACAGTTTTGTATAGCTATTTGTTATTTAANTACGAGTCACCTGATTAAAGTAAATTTTGTTAAATTTTCTGTCTCCAACAGTTTTGTATAGCTATTTGTTATTTAAACCATTTACTTCAATAAACGCCTGCTTTCCACATAACGTAAATTTAACATACTAAAGAAATATGTTAACATACTTGAAAATAGCTACTTGTTACTTGTTTCTTCTTAATGCAAATTTTATTTTAAAGTCTGACGTATTTTTTGAGGTATAAAAGCTCCATTTGCACTTCACAAAATATGTTCTTGTATGTTGTAAACCATTACATTAGTTACTCAATACTATGACCGGGGCAAATAAATTATTTTTTAAAATAAGATGTAACTAAAAATAACGAGGAATACTATTTATTTATGATTCTTTTGTTTGGTGGCGAAGTTGAGGCAGCAGCCTTGTTTTACTTACACACTTTTAATCCCCATTATAAACTTTCGATTTATTGTGCACAGAGAAAAACCAATTGTTACTTACACTTAATGCATTACAAAAGCTCCAGAAGTTTGTTGTGATAAATTTTTCAGAAGTCTATTATAATGCTATTTTACTCTTACATTTACAGATAAAAATTCTGGCAGTTTATATTTGTACGTTCAAACTAACACAAGTAACATACGTGTTTAGTTAAATATCCCTAGCAATTTACAGTGTAATNTATATTTTATTTTCAGCATTACATGTAGGCCAACTGTTTGTTAATTTTGAGACAATTTTTACTGTCTTCAGCAACCACGCCCTCTGCTTTTGTTGTGCAGTACTCGCCCACAAAGTTACTAGAGAATGATAAAATTATTTGTCATTTACAGTCTTAATGGTTCATTCACTTACTTAGTTGTACTTTTATTCAACGACAAAATAAGTAATATATACTGTTATTTCACATTACAAAACTTTCGAACCTGCTATTTTTCAATCAGTGAGATATATTACAACTCCAGATTATTTAGGGTCGTTTACTTCCTATTTACAAACAAAAGTTTTTTTCGTACGTAATAAATTCAAGACACGTTTTAAATGCTTCGATGTAACGATTTAAAAAATGTATTCAGGATTATTTAAAAACTTTGAAGACTAGAAATGTTTCATCCTACTCAGTACCTTATTTAGTATTGTCAGATGGCTATGTCGGAAATGTTGTTGGTTGGAAAAATACATTCATACATTGTATATGTACGTTTATATGCGAATATACTTCCATGAAGTAAAATACTTCTATCGCGCACATCTGACATATAACAGTACACATAATAATACACGTATCACATAAGATTAACTGTTCAAGAAGAGTAAAGTATGCGAGGAAAATTTAAATGCTATAAAAATACAGCTTCTTCTCGCGTGTTACATAACTGAAGAACAGCGTTCTCGGGCACGAATTACTTACCAAAGCCTTCCTCAAAGTTTTCAAAATTCTATTTAAAACTTTTTAAAAGTGGAAACAAGAAAAAAAAGCAGTTTTCGCTAGGCAGTGGAAAGATAGCTTAATTGATTTTTACGAGTCACCTGATTAAAGTAAATTTTGTTAAATTTTCTGTCTCCAACAGTTTTGTATAGCTATTTGTTATTTAAACCATTTACTTCAATAAACGCCTGCTTTCCACATAACGTAAATTTAACATACTAAAGAAATATGTTAACATACTTGAAAATAGCTACTTGTTACTTGTTTCTTCTTAATGCAAATTTTATTTTAAAGTCTGACGTATTTTTTGAGGTATAAAAGCTCCATTTGCACTTCACAAAATATGTTCTTGTATGTTGTAAACCATTACATTAGTTACTCAATACTATGACCGGGGCAAATAAATTATTTTTTAAAATAAGATGTAACTAAAAATAACGAGGAATACTATTTATTTATGATTCTTTTGTTTGGTGGCGAAGTTGAGGCAGCAGCCTTGTTTTACTTACACACTTTTAATCCCCATTATAAACTTTCGATTTATTGTGCACAGAGAAAAACCAATTGTTACTTACACTTAATGCATTACAAAAGCTCCAGAAGTTTGTTGTGATAAATTTTTCAGAAGTCTATTATAATTCTATTTTACTCTTACATTTACAGATAAAAATTCTGGCAGTTTATATTTGTACGTTCAAACTAACACAAGTAACATACGTGTTTAGTTAAATATCCCTAGCAATTTACAGTGTAATACTTGCAGTTTACATTAATGAATATTATTTTGTGCACCATTTGGTCCAGTAGGGCGTTGTCGTCATTTTTACAGTCCATCAAATAAAATCATTCATTGCTACGAAATGTTTTGTGATAAATTTTATGTAAAATGCATATCAAAATAATACCAGAATTCGTACTAACACAACGTTAGAAGTGCTACTGCATCAGCNTTTATATTTGTACGTTCAAACTAACACAAGTAACATACGTGTTTAGTTAAATATCCCTAGCAATTTACAGTGTAACACTTGCAGTTTACATTAATGAATATTATTTTGTGCACCATTTGGTCCAGTAGGGCGTTGTCGTCATTTTTACAGTCCATCAAATAAAATCATTCATTGCTACGAAATGTTTTGTGATCAATTTTATGTAAAATGCATATCAAAATAATACCAGAATTCGTACTAACACAACGTTAGAAGTGCTACTGCATCAGCNAATTTTATGTAAAATGCATATCAAAATAATACCAGAATTCGTACTAACACAACGTTAGAAGTGCTACTGCATCAGCAAATAATTAGATTAAATAACCCGGCCGATGTTTTTTAAAACGTTTTAACTACATTTCTTAATCCAAATTTTTTTTTTGCTAACATTATATCATTACGGAACAAGATATTTGGTGCAAACATGATTCAGTAAGATCGTGAAAATAACAGAATTCTTGGTCAATTTCCCGGAAATAAACACTGCAAATATAAGTTTCATTATCGAATGAAAAATCATTCGCATTCGTTCACGTTTGCTCAACAGCAACTTAATTGCCGTTTGATACCTCAATCAGTGGATTTAAAACAAAGTAGATTTTTATTGCCATAATTTCATATACAAGTAAAAATAACGAAACTTAAATGCTCCTAACCAATGTAATCAATAGTGGAAGGTTTACAAAAATGTATTGTTAGCTTTTCCAATGTGCCTATCTTCCATACTGGCATGTATGTTATCATACACATGGGCGGAGTACTGCTAACCCAAGACCACGAGAGGACTAGGTTGGGCCGTCTCGCCTGTTTCGAGTAACGGTTCTCCGGAGGGTGTCACGTGATGTCACTGCGGCGCAGCGCTCCCCAGTATCTAGGGACGCCCATGTGTTATTTATTGCTAGTTACGGACCGCGGCTTAACCCAACCTGGGTCACAATTATTGAAACTATCGGAATTATTCCTTTAGAGGGAAGACGTCATTCCGCTATCGGAAAATACATTAAGGCAATTTTTGAACAATCGATAGCGGAATTTTATACGGGAATCGATCCATGAAGTGACGAAATGAATCCGACAGCTAGCTAGCTGCCGTAATCACCATTCCTCTACAGATTTGTCTATAATACTTTGCATAATGTAGGATACTTGAAAATACACTAGCGCGTGGTTTAAAAAATATATAATTAACAAAAGAGGGTAAAACTAATACCAAATCTCACATTATCAAGGCGTTTACGTATCTATGAAAAAATCGTGTAAACAAAGGTAAGATTGTAGGTGATTGCTAAAAATATCGTGTGAAATATTATGCGGAACTGCTGAAACATAAAATACATAACAAAATCAATTTTGCAAGCAAAACTTTAGTTGTGAAACGTATTTAGTACTGTGCATAAAAACGTAATAAATTTGTTTTAGAAATGTAAACATTAATAATAAAAATTTTATTTAGTACAGCTATAGCCGGAATGTTAGCAAAAATGTTGTAATGGTATATTTACACCAGAAAAATATAAATCGTAATAGTGTTGATTTTTAATTGGCATTTTATCATTTGGTACAGTATGGTAAATCATTTTACTGTTCTTTCGTGAATAAAGTTACGATAAAGTAATTAAAATACCAATGTTTCTTAAATATATTCTTAATTAATACTAAACTTTTATTTAGTGGCAATATGAGTTAACTCTTTATCATGTTCTTTCACGGGGTAAATTATTTATTAGCAAATATTAGCGTAATTATGCCGATACAAGTTATTTTAAGGAAAAAACTGATCTGCATGAAAAATATGAGATTCAGTTGATTAATAGCCAGACGTCTTATGAAGATCTAATACGGCCTATAGGATTCCACAACAACCTATTTAATAATTATACTGTTCATCTGCTCACCGCACGTCAAGGCTCAACGACTAACGTTGGCGGGAACACTGCCACTGAATCCTCGATGCTTGGGAAAACATCACCAGGACGGATAGTCAAGGTACACATTGTAACACGCCGATTACAGAGTAAGAGTACGTTGGCAAGTACATGATGCTATGGAACCCTTGTATAAGTAGGATTGAGATAAGTACATTAGTGTTATCCTTCAGTGGAGGGTTATTAATTTATTTTTAGAATTTTATGCATACAAAAGTATACCAAAATATTTTTATAAATTTAAACAATTTTTGAAATTTTTTTTTTCAAGTGTTTTAGGTCTTTCAAGGTCATAGATATAGATTCCAAGTCAACGATGAAGGTTTAAATCACTTGAATGTAATATGATGGTTGGGTGACGTCACAACATGGAGNTTCCAAGTCAACGATGAAGGTTTAAATCACTTGAATGTAATATGATGGTTGGGTGACGTCACAACATGGAGGCTGGTCGGCTCCAGTATTCCATCCTCTCTAAGCCAAAACTTTCGAAATTTAATAGATTTGATACATTTTTTAATATAAATTGTATAACAAGATTTTAAAATTTTAAAATAATTTTAACTGTTTTAATTTTATATTTAGGAATTTTTTACAATTTTGAGGGTTTTTAATATTAAAATAATTCAAGTATATGGGTACGAGGTCAATGTCAAGGTCAAGAGACAAGGCCACCGATAATTCACATAGGGTTCTCAGTTAGTAACATTATTAGCGAGTCGACTGTTATGAATTTATTCGATGTTAATTTATTTTTTTTGACTGTTTGTTTTCAAGGCCACAAGGTTAGTGGTCACTGGCATCCAACCTGATTGTCGGAGTCACCAATGTAATTTTTATTTGATTTTTAAATTTAGTTTTGTTATTTCAATTCTTTTGGAATTTTGGAATTTTTTTGTTTCAAGGTCATTGAAGGTTAAGGATAAAGGTCAGTGTTGATGTCATCAAAGTATATCATGGCTAACGAGATGGACACTGGCCTAACTGGCAAATGTCAGTCGTATCGGAAGCTTATTCGATCCACCTATCATCGAAACCCTGTACCTCCTAAATGCACATCTTTAAATAACTTTGTTTAATTTTTTTTTATTCCAATAAATTTTTTTAATATTTTTGGGGGATTAAACTATTTTTATGCATAAAAAACGTTTTTTAGTTTCAAGGTTATTCAAGGTTATAGGCACGGGGTCAAGGTCAAATATNCTATTTTTATGCATAAAAAACGTTTTTTAGTTTCAAGGTTATTCAAGGTTATAGGCACGGGGTCAAGGTCAAATATCACCTGGATATAATATGGCGTTATTAGACTGGAATGACAGATCGTGAACTGAGCATGTGAACCGTGGCCTTGTGCCCAGCTCATCTAAGTTATTTTGCTTTAAATATTCCAAATAAAAATAAGAATAATAGACCGAAGTGAATAGTTAGGAAGTATTTTTTTGCCCCGTATTGTGCTGAAAGACATCTATGGATCACTGCACACTGTTCTTGTGTGGTGCAAACGGAGAGTGATGACGTCATCTTTGCTGAGCAACAGTGAAAAGCTTACTGACGTGATTACAGCCAAACGCATCATGTGACGTGCAAGAGCACTATGCAATACTGCCAACCTACAGAAGTTTATAACACATTTGCTGACACTTTTTGATTTACCCACGTATTAAAATATATTTATAACCAAATACATATATTGTAAAACAATGAATGCATGCAAAATGTAACAAAATTGAGTGAATAGGATAAAAATGGTGTGATTAGCTTTGTAAGTAAGGGATATTTAACCTATCGTAATGTGAAGGAAAAAGAAAATTAGTAACAAAATATTGAAAAAAAAATTTTTCTTAAAAACGTATTAACCAGTGTGCAAATCCAATAAAAAGACACAATGTGTTCTATTTATTTCAAATAATATATAAATTGATTAAGAACTATGAGAATTCATACATTATAAACATAAGAAATAAAGATAAAAGATAATTTGTAGCACTTCCATTTGAAAACCAATTTTCAACAATACAGCAGGACGACGTTGAAAACACGTTGATTTGATATCCCATCAAACAGTGGGGGACGTCGCTGTGACGTCACGAATGTCACCATGACGTAGCATTGACGTCACATGGACAACTAAATGTCCGTAATTTGGGACGTCCCAAAGCGATGCCGGCGCGACGTCGCGAGGGGGAAGTCGATGTGACGTCACCACTATAGTTTCCAGACTCGTATACGTAATTATAAACGCCCTTTTGGGGAATGATAATGCAACATATAAAATACTCCAAACAATTATGTTCACGAAATTTTGTCATAATAACGATTAACACAAACATGGTATGCGTAAAAATATTCCAAGCATGATTGTAATGAACCTCAACCAACATAAAATTACGCAACAAATACAGGCACTTATGTGCACATACTTACTAGGAATTTATATCCAAATAATAATAGAACGGTTACACAAATACAACACTCGCATCACAATCGCCATGCCCATGCTGAATACGATAAGTTAAATAAACGGTATTTGCCCACGCCACCTCAACGCCATTTATTAAATGGAAAAAAACACCGAAGTGTTATATTGATTCTGAATGTTGAATAACAAAATTACTGCTAATTAAATATTTTTAAAATAACAAAATAATACCTTATAAACACTTTAAATAAATTTGTTTCAATAAGATATGGATTTTAATAGTTCTCTTAAAGTCCTATATTTAATTGTAATAAGTAACAAACACGTCGTATAGAGGTCGAACAAGTATCGGTAAAAAAATGCATGGAGATTCGACGTCGGTTCAAAGTCAGAAAATTACCAATTCATTGATGCGAAACAAAACTACGTTATTTTACGTCACAAAAAGGACGCGACCTAAATTCGACATTGCCATGTCGCTGCGACGTTTTAGAGATAAGAGCTGTATGGGTATAATGTACATGTAAAGTACATACAAATTTGTGCACGCAAGTAGTAACAGTAAATTTTTCTCACTTAATATAACTGTTTTTCTTAATAATAATTTTTGTTATTGATAACAAACTTGATTCTCGCATTTTTGTTCAAGATACTAATCCCTTACTTTTAGGAAATACCTATGAACTATTTGTCGTAGTCGGTAATTTTTTGTGAAATAACTTTCCTTTCCTATAATTTTTGCTTAACCATTGCGGCCAGATTTTTGCTTCACATTAAATACCTAGCATGCATTTTGCTTTTAAAGTCGAGCTCGTCAAAATATTTGCATGCAAATATGCTTTTCTTAAAGTACGAGCAACATTTTCTGATTTTCCATTAGGAATACAAATGGTTTACTACACTACGAAACTTTGCCAGCCATAAAGCAATTTTTTTTTGTATTTTTAGCCAACTTTCCAAAGGAAAGAAAGGCTTATGGGATCACTTTCCTGTCTGTGTGTGTTTATATGTGTATATGTGTGTGCGTCTGTGTACCCTCTTTCAATATTTGAACGCTTTAACCGAACTTCACCAAACTTATCACACACGTTATTTTTAGAAATGTAACCTGACTTTTTGGTTTTTTGACAACTCCAGGAACTTACTTTCAAAATGTTGGTTACTGTAATATATTGGTTCNGTAACCTGACTTTTTGGTTTTTTGACAACTCCAGGAACTTACTTTCAAAATGTTGGTTACTGTAATATATTGGTTCATACGGCATATCTTAGGAACCATTAAACCGGTTTAAACACAATTTTGTATACTGGCAGAAGACATTAAATTTTAAGATAAATATGGTTTTTGGTTTTTCATTTTGTAAGATAGTACCAATTAGAAAAATTTATATTTTACCTTTTAAAAAAATGGTATCCTTAAGAAAGCTGCCATGAATAAAAAAGATGAAAATACAAAGTAAAATGANGTAACCTGACTTTTTGGTTTTTTGACAACTCCAGGAACTTACTTTCAAAATGTTGGTTACTGTAATATATTGGTTTATACGGCATATCTTAGGAACCATTAAACCGGTTTAAACACAATTTTGTATACTGGCAGAAGACATTAAATTTTAAGATAAATATGGTTTTTGGTTTTTCATTTTGTAAGATAGTACCAATTAGAAAAATTTAGATTTTACCTTTTAAAAAAATGGTATCCTTAAGAAAGCTGCCATGAATAAAAAAGATGAAAATACAAAGTAAAATGANATTTTACCTTTTAAAAAAATGGTATCCTTAAGAAAGCTGCCATGAATAAAAAAGATGAAAATACAAAGTAAAATGACGAAACCCGTGCTCATCTTTGCACTTTGCACTAATTACTGGAAAAACATATTTAACAAAATAAATATTCCAATATTTATGCGGATGTAAGATAATACATAAGATCGAGCAGTCAATTTGGTTCCTATATTTATACTGGTAAGTATTGTACCGTGAGGATACAAAATATACCGATTTATTTACTATTGATGTTGATCATACAATTATTGTGGAAATGCATTTTTTACTTTAATTAATTATTTACCGAAACAAATTGTATGTTGCCAATAAATTAAGAAGGTTTCATACTATTTGGTTTTGGTTACGGCATTTGCTGAATAACGTGATGATATTTGCAGACATGTGCATATGTCAATATATAATTGTAACATGTGCCCATACGCAAATTATAACATATATGCTTTATGGAAATTTTTATAAGCGCTTATATTTGAGTTCGAATCTTCGTTTTAGTTTAATGAAACAATGATACAGGATAATCATAACGAATATTTTTTCTACTAATTCAACGATCGATTAATTCATCATTAGATGTTGAGGGTCACCATTATTATGTAATGGACAGCACAACTGCAACAACAGCTATGTGTGTCACGTGTTGTATAAGTGTGGGTTTTGCTCCGCACGGTACCGACCTCACTCAGGTTCCTCTTACAGAAGCAGGCAGAGTCTTGTCTGGAGCGAGCAAGGACGTTCTCTTCCTCCTCACGATCGCCCACAAACGTTGCTACAGACGTCTCAAGGTAAAACGTTTGACTTCTTTAGANACGTTCTCTTCCTCCTCACGATCGCCCACAAACGTTGCTACAGACGTCTCAAGGTAAAACGTTTGACTTCTTTAGACAGATTTATTTCGCTAAAACACTTGACAGTCATACACTAACTCTTTGAAGCTCCTTGAATATATTCTATTATAAGCCTGCAATGACACGTATTAAAAACTGCAGTTGCTCACAAAGGTTTTCAATAAACGATAACGATAAATATTCTGTACGGCGAAAATTTATGTACATATATTTTGTGCTCATTCAACGATGTTCGAAATGTAGCATTAAAAAATAACTGCGGGGTTAAATGCCTATATTATAATTTGCACATTGCCTGTCATGCAGACAGTTATGTAAAAACTCTTGTGAGGGTATGCATATTATAAAATTCAACGTGTGTCTGCCTGTTAGTGCGCGTAACACCCGAGAAACACGTATCCGATTGACGTGTTGTTTCAAAATTCATATATTTGTTTTCTGGCAGGTTTTGGTATCTAATTTTGTTACATAAATTAACGTAAGGAATAAGCAGTGAGGATAATAGAGAATCAGGACGGAAAAAGGTTTGCCGCCAGCGCGCTCTCTTGCAATACGCTGTCTAAAACGTTAATAATGGAACATTGTCATGTACTAAAGAATTGTGTATTATAAAAATGCATAATAAAACCCCCACGGTAGCATATATCTATCAATTAAAAGAAACAATAGTAAGGGTTTTTGACCATTTAATTCACCGAGACAGTGAGTTTTACAATATGTAGAGAGTATAGAAGATTAACACCAAGTAAAATAAAAAAAAAAAAAAAAACTTAACTATTATTCTGTTGTCCACGCGAGCAGAGCCAGCAGCACAGATCGTCATTTATAAACTTATGTGTATATATATATATATAATTTTATGAGAACGAAAAACGTTTTCTTTCATATCTCTTCGTATGATATGCAAGTGTTAGTATTAATATTGACAACACAAATATGTTCCTGACAATGTCCCATCTAAACAAGTTCGACTCTTCTGATCTATTGCAATATTAAATTTATTTTTATTGGAAGGACACGGACTGGGTGTAAATGTAGACCAGAAAAAATAGATTTTAATTTTACATAAATAAAGCTCATTATGAAGAATGTTTAATTATTTACACCTTTCTTATGTATAGAGAGCCTNGAAAAACGTTTTCTTTCATATCTCTTCGTATGATATGCAAGTGTTAGTATTAATATTGACAACACAAATATGTTCATGACAATGTCCCATCTAAACATGTTCGACTCTTCTGATCAATTGCAATATTAAATTTATTTTTATTGGAAGGACACGGACTGGGTGTAAATGTAGACCAGAAAAAATATATTTTAATTTTACATAAATAAAGCTCATTATGAAGAATGTTTAATTATTTACACCTTTCTTATGTATAGAGAGCCTNATTTTAATTTTACATAAATAAAGCTCATTATGAAGAATGTTTAATTATTTACACCTTTCTTATGTATAGAGAGCCTATCACATTGTATTATATTTTAGCAACAGATAACACTTCAATAATGTTGTTTCTTCATTTGCAGGATACATGTGTGTTTCATATGCTACATACAGCCACCATAACTCTGAGCTAATGGTAAATTCGTAGCCCTCGATTCGCAAACTTCGTGTGGCAAGTCAGACACGGGTATTGATGTGATAAGGCCAGCCAAAAACAAATGCTTGGTGCATGTGCCAACAAATACACGACTGTACAGATGATCAGAGCCAAAATTATAAAGCCCTAAGTTTTTCATATACCGCTGCATCGTGTGTTTCGGTCTCAGCAGTATCAGCAGGGAAAGCAGACTTCACCACTTGCCTAGAGCCTATTACAACTGCCTCAAAACTGCTGGGTCTTGAAACATTTACAGTAACCACAGATGTTCAAGAAGATGGCAGCAGCATGCCCGTCCTCAAGAGGTCCACCACAGCCACTGTCTACACTGTCATTGTTGTCACAGTAACCTTAGTTTCTACAGTAGTATATGCGTACTTAATAGTNCACAGCCACTGTCTACACTGTCATTGTTGTCACAGTAACCTTAGTTTCTACAGTAGTATATGCGTACTTAATAGTGAAACAGAAATTTAATATATCAGAGCAACTGAGAGAAATATCGCGCTTAATTATAGTCGTGAATGGTACCATCGCCACTTCTGTTGGATTAATAGGGATGTGTATGAATAACAAACACCGCCAGGAGATATTACAGAGGTTTGTATTTGTGGATGAGTCTCTAGTCAGAAACGCACGAGAANTGTATTTGTGGATGAGTCTCTAGTCAGAAACGCACGAGAATACTACAGGAAATGGGCTAAATACACGAAATTGCATCTTACATGTGGGTTTGTAGCAATTACATTAATTTCAGCAATTCATCACTTAGTTTTAGTTGGATTTGTATTTAAACCAATAAGATTAATTGGTTATGTAAGAAATTTTGTAATTATTGCTCTGTTGGCAAACTACACAAATTTTGTACTACTTGTAAGGCAGCGGTTTACTCTCTTGAATAACCAACTTAATGATACTTTTCACAAGAATATAATTAATAATGTTGATAGTCACAGGGGAATTTCGCAAAACGAAAGAAACGCTTCAGAAAACACTTCTGGTTTGCATTCCGAAAGGCTTCACATTATGGTGACAATCATACGTGGAACAAGAACCACAGAACAAAACACTGCCCATTTCCCTCGAATACAACAAATCTTGTCCTTAAGAAAAGTTTACAATTGTCTCAGTCAATTCGTGTCCCAGATTAACTCCTCATATGGTGTACTGGTTTTGTTTGTCATCTTTACTGCATTCATACATTCTATTTTTTCCACATTTTTGGCTCTAATTTCTGTATTCACGCCATCAGGTTTGACAGTTGGATTNCATTCATACATTCTATTTTTTCCACATTTTTGGCTCTAATTTCTGTATTCACGCCATCAGGTTTGACAGTTGGATTGTATAGAAAAGACGAGGTTTTAGTAATTTTTATGTGGGAAGCGCTCTACATCACTGAGTTTCTGTTGATTATCTGTGTGACCAACGCCACTGTCAGAGCTGCAAGGAGCACAGGGGACGTAGTTCAGGACCTGCTCCTGGAGCCAGGAATAGACGAGGAGGCACGAGTGCAGCTGAAGGAGTTCTCAGACCAGATATCCAGCAAGGAGCTGGTGTTCACAGCAGCTGGCTTCTTCACTCTGGACCTGCCAATCATTCCCTCCATGGCCACGTCAGTTGTGTCGTATGTCCTTGTCCTGCTGCAGTTTTATTCTTCTGGACCCTAGTAGCTAAACACCTAGAAATGAGGGGGTCCGCGGTATCTGAGCGGTTAGCATCCTCGTCTCTTACCTAAGAGATCCGTGTTCGATCCCATGCCGGGTAACTCACGTATTTTCGCATGTATGTATAGAGCCGGATGATGCCGTTGGTCGGCGGATTTTCTCAATGATCTTCGATTTACCCTGCCCCTTCATTCCGGCGCTGCTCCATACTCACCTCTATCACCCTTGTCGGCTCTCAATACCTCGCTGTTAAAGTCACTAAAATATTTTCACTCACTCTTTGAATTTCTTGGCTACTTACTACATTACCAATGTCAGTGTGTTTCATATTTGCGGTTATGTGATATGTCAGTTATCGACATAAAATTATTCATTTTATAGTATTATTACATAAATTCTTTACTAGTTATGCATATGTGACAGTATTATATTTTATATGAATGCAACTAATTTAGAAAACTGTTGACGTTTATAATACAATACTTTATATTAATGAAACTAAATCAGAGATTTGTTGGTTTTAATATTATTAAAATAATTTAAATATTGGTTCTATATTTAAAATTAATTTTTTTATAACCAGCAGTGCTTAGGGCAAATATCATGTAATAATGCTGTGAGAATGGATAAATGATTTGAGGAAGTATTCATATAACAATTGTATTGATCTCTGTGTAAAATCCTGTGAGCTTTTCGTCGATGAAGCCCTATAATTTTAACGTAATTAATTACTCAGTATTTATACCAATGCACCAGGTATTACGACGAAAAAAACAGGTATATCTGCTACATGAAATACGAATTTCGTATGCTATCACTAGCTGAAATGGGATATAATGATGCTAGATTTTAGTATATCTGAAATAAATATTAATATAGCTCCAAATATGTTCTTGTCCCGGATTACTCTTTATCATAACATCGCAACTAAGCGTGAGCTGGAGTTTTGTGTGCTGTAAGCGAACCTTAACTGTACATCTTACCAATTCCTTGTGGTTGACAGAGCCGTCCAATGCTTTGGTAATACCAGCGGAGGAAAAGTAATCATCGCCCTTTATGATTTACTTTCACTGGAAGACGATGCGGAAATGTCGCATGCAAATAATTTCTCAAAGCAAATCATATAGTCTTTAATGCGAATTCGGTGTACATTATATATATATATATATATATATATATATATATATATATATATATACACANCACCATTCTAAGCGAAGATGACAATGACTCGCTGTTAAGGGCAGCCTTCCCTACATACCACTAGACAACATACCTGCCTCAACTAATAGGCGCGAAACTGTACGTGTTGATATAGGAGAATGCAGACCGCCCTGTACACTTCATACAATGTCACCACTAGGGGATTGTGGCTTTACCACGGCATAGCCTCTGATGGGACGATCTATGCGCCCTAAATTCCGTCTCCGAGCTCAGGTCTCACTATGATGATACACATTTCCTTCCTGGCAACACTGTCGCCAAATGTGACCAACACACACTGCGAAAAGAAGTCTCCATTAGTGGCATTAATTCAAGAAGTGCATCAAACCCTGCATGCTGCATACCTTATAAAGTGAATGCAATGTCAAAGAAACTATCGCAATATTCATGAATATATATGTGAATTATAAGAAGAACCAGCGTTTACTTTTAGGAAGATATGATTAAAACACTGACTTCACAACATGGCATGTTTTTATGAAAAGGAGAAAGGCTTAAGATATACACACATATTGGATGCAAGATGTAATGAATTGATAAAAACATAATATGTAATCATTGTAACAAAAGAACAAGTAATCAAAATACAATAAATGAAAACGAATTGAAAAATTTATCAATGCATCAGGAATCATCTCTTACCATCATCGGTCTTGTTTCATCCAACATCATCATCTTCACTATCATCAACACCAGATGGATTCATTCATCTAATATCCAACTTCATCAGCAGAGACATCGACATCGTCACTAAAGGCGTCCTTATTTTCATCAACATCACTGCCAGATGGATGAAAAACATATATTGTGCCTTTTTCGGAAGAGACTACATGGTTTTATTTTTTACTGTCCTCTTAATGCTTATAACCGGATCTCAACTTTGAAGGAAGCGGTTAAATACATAATGATAAGTTTTTTCTCTGCTACATTTTCTTGTATAGTGCTATCTGTAAGTCTTAAGATATTTATTGTGTTATTTCTGGTATTCTTTTGAAAATTGTCGAACTTGAAGCAATGCTGACGTCATAATTTCAGGTCCATGTGAACTGTCAGTGGCATGTTATACTATAAATACCTTTCAACAAAGTACATTGCTGTATTATGAGTGCAAGCCCAAAATATGTCAATGACAATATCATGTCCCCATGATACAACAATCATTGTTATATACATTTTATTTATTTAATCCCTGGCTAAGTTTGCGAGTTAAGCGAAAAGGTCTGTGTTTTTAAACAACCATCTTGTTGTATGTCCGGTTTTGGTATAAGTTGTTATAATGTCAAACCACAGCGGTCTTGAAACTCACTCTGAATTGGTTCTTTATTTGATTACAATATCTTTGTCACATCCTAGAGATGCCACTTCTTGATTGACAATGTATAAGCCAAATTTAAAAGCAATTCACACATGCCAATCAACCCATGAAAGACATGCATGCCGAATTGAAGGTTGTCTGTATTAATTTCCCTCCTAACCGTTTCCTCTACTTTATTATCATGTTTAAAAGTAGCATCACACAGGTAGCATCTTTACGCTGACGTTATTTCCGTCAGAACATTACATACTTTGCGGTATATCATGGCAAAGATTAAATCGTGACCGACTTCTGTATGTTTATAATATATAAGTTCATTACTTGCCTTGATGTTTCGTATTTATTCAGCAACTTTTTTCATCTCCGCAATAAACATCTTTATATTCCTTAATAATTTATATTTTCAGAAACCTATAGTATTTTGTGAAAGCAGGTAGTGGTATTTGCCAAATTATTTTCCCACGACAAACCATGTGAAGTGGGACCTGTAGCTCTTTCATTCATTTCAGTTGAGCTGCGTATAAAAGAACAGCTGTTGGTGTAGACTCTCTCAAGTTTTTGTTTCTGTCGTTATGTGCTCTCAAGACAAGATTCAAAGGAATTTTGTGGTTGACAGCCTACCTCGTACACTGATAAAATGAAATTGTATTAACAAGCCATTTCATATTACGTAACTCAAATGTTTCTTCTATTCTGTATGCTTTCATCTAACGGAACTTTTATTGGGACTTAAAGAGAAAAAGTTTTTGCTTTAAGTCATCACGGTTTTCTGACGTAAACTTGGTTCTTTTCGTGTGCTCTTCTATTGAGATTTTCAATTTAGTATCTATGTTGTTTTTTTCGGAACATCAAATTATATCTAGTAGTTCTCTTTTCTTGATAGAAACTGTTTAATAACTCCTACCTGCAATAAATACATTTCTTAATATATTACAATCATATTTAATTTTATACCTTATTCATACCGTTTTAAAACAATCTTCCTAGTGAAGGAAGTAACAAAAAGTAGCAGGATAAGAATTCTAGAATTTTTACGTGCTACAGAAAAACAAGTATCGATGCTTTTTCTTGCATGAGACATAACTAAAATGTTAGGTTTTCAACTAAATCGCACGTTAAGTTACATTTGTACGTGCTTTCTTTGCAGACTTATTGTATTTATTTTGGCATCTATGACATTTTGAGTGTAAGCTGTCATAGTACTTAGATTTAAGAATTCTCAGTTTTGAGGAATATTATTGTAGTTCATTAAACGTGATAAACAATTCTCTGCCTCTGAGCGTTAACTGTCGAAAGTATACAAAATTTATTTTCATACTATATTTGCACAAAAGCATATTCGTACAGAATATGAAGAATTGTACATAATTTCGAAAAGGATGCATATCAATTACACCTTTCATACGGATTTTAACTTGGAACCTTTCAATTAAAGGTATAAGGCTTAAAACCTAAATATTAAACATCAATTAAAGCATTAGTTTATAGTCACGTGCGAATCACCGACGGGGTAAATAAACCTTAAAACAAATTAAACAGAATGCATACTGAATTTAATTTCGAAGAAGAAAATTTATAAATATTTTGGAAAGGGTAGGTTTACATACTAAAGGGTTAGTCATAACTGCTGAAAGTAATGAGTCAAAATTCCTTACATCGGCTTTGTATAAGAGATGTGGCTGTGCCTGTAACAAGCCAGGCAGAACAGGTTGGCTCAGAATGGCAACGCCTTGCTAGAGTCCCGTATCAGGACTAAGGTGAGGAACCATAACTGCATTTGCAGCGGAGGAAGAGTATGCTTGAACTGCACAAATAATAGAGGATACTTAAACCCTTGAATTGTTCCGTGTTTTTATCCTAAGGCTAAAAGATTACAATAAAGAAATTCTGTTCAACAATTTAAAAGTTTGATCATTTTGCTATAGGATGTTCACGTTAAAGTGAGCACTTATTGAGGCAGTCCCCATCAGACATATTATTTAATAAATACATTTCATTGTGGCCTTGAACTTTTCGACTTCAGGATGGCGATATGTATACACTGTGTTTATTATTCCCGCTGCGGTGTTGAGAGTAACAAATAGCGGAAGGATATCAATTGGCTGAAATAGAAAAGGAACAAGGGCTACAGTGCTCACTTTACCGTAAACAGCATACAGTAAAAAAATCATGTTAGAAAAATATTATTCTCAGTGATTTGTCTAGCTTCGGAGATAACTATTAAATGATGACCATTAGTTATAAGATGATGAACGGAAATATATTGCACTTTAATTTATTATTGAAGTATGTTAAATAACGTAAATAAATACCTCAGAAACAACAAGAATTATAGGACTTTTTGATTAGCACAAATATTCCAAGTTATATAGAATCTATTAAAGAATCAAAGAAATAACTGAAAGGATACAAGTATGTGGTAAATTATACATTGCTGTGTAAGGGCTTGGAACAAAACAACTTTTTAAAAGGAAGTGTAGCAATTCACGATTATATAATTTTTGTGAAATTATAAAGAGATCAAATATATATAAATGACATGTAATGTCTATGAATTTAAAGGTGTACGGAGAATCATAACACATATTGATATTTCTCAACTACATTAAAGTAACGGAAAAGAATCAAATATTTAAAAATTTAAAAATTAGAGGGGGTTTTAAATCAGAGAAATGGATAATTTCAGGTGACCTTAATGTCATAGTCGCAAATACGAAAGTTCCATTAGTAGTCGTAACAAGTGCAGAGACACAATTTAAACATATTATAAAAATGCCAACGGAATTTTGTAACATTAGCAATCTTAAAACATAAAACACTTCCGTTTTAGAAATACACCAGACTAATGTGTGTTTATCAGTTATGTGTTGTAAAATTAATAATCGAAAGTAGAAGAAATTACAAGAAAAAGTATAGGATAACATGCACAATAAATCACCAGATGTAATGTACAGTTAGATATCTAAAATTTTGTTCGCCATTAAGAAACGAAGCAGTTATATTGAAAATGAATTAAGGAATCAAGGAATTCTGCTACAGGAGAACAAGTAAATAAATACAAAAGATGAACAGTATTAAGAAAGTGCCAGGGAAAAAACGATATAGACGATTTTTTTTAACTGGAGGTGGTCTTACNATTACAAGAAAAAGTATAGGATAACATGCACAATAAATCACCAGATGTAATGTACAGTTAGATATCTAAAATTTTTTTCGTCATTAAGAAACGAAGCAGTTATAGTGAAAATGAATTAAGGAATCAAGGAATTCTGCTACAGGAGAACAAGTAAATAAATAAAAAAGATGAACAGTATTAAGAAAGTGCCAGGGAAAAAACGATATAGACGATTTTTTTTAACTGGAGGTGGTCTTACNAAAAGATGAACAGTATTAAGAAAGTGCCAGGGAAAAAACGATATAGACGATTTTTTTTAACTGGAGGTGGTCTTACAATTTGATAAGTAATGGAGATTGAAGTTAAATAAGGACAATAATATTTCATGATGTATGTATAAAATAATTACAAAATCAATAAAAGCACAAAAGTTTCTTGAAAATACGGTGTCAGATGGCAGGATTGTTATTCTGTTAAGATATAAGCAACCATTAAATATTTACAACATTTGCTGGAAAACCAGGAAGATACCGCATAGCTGGAAGAAAGTAAAAGTCACATGAATCAATAATAAATGAGACCCGGCTGTTTGTAGTAACTCACTCAACATCTATTATTATTGAATGCACGAGACCTGAACAACAGAATGACAACTATCTCAAAACACGTTTCGGAGGACGTTATGATAGAATTTGGAAGAGAACGATAATTTACTAATGCAACACTTTGTGACGCCGAATGTAAGAAAAACATAAATATTTGCTAAATATTATTTATCCCATTTAAAGTTTTTAAATGTTAAGTTTGTTAATGTGGACTAATGGAGGGAGTGTGTTTATGGATATAAATGATTTCCTAAGAAACATTTTAATCAATCAATGCCCTATATGTGTAGTTATATATCTGTGTTATTGAAAATTGGGGATTTGTTCACGTATTATATCGACACGAATAAAGAAGTCAGATAGGAAATGTTCTCGTCACTTACACATATTTTATATATTTGGTCAAAAATGGTCGAGAATTGACATCTGAAATGACAAAAGAAATTAAGATGATAAATACATGGTTCTTAGTTAATTTTTTACTCATATGATGTAACTTTTCTGTTTGACAAACAAAAATCATTAAAAACAACTTTCTTGGAAAAGAGTGTATCAAGTGTAGAATATTAAAATATATATATATTATGACAATAAATGTAATGTAATTTTTATTAACTTCTCCAATGCATGGTAACACAATAGGTAATTAACATGTATTTATATGGAAGTGATATATCCTACGACTATGACCAATTCCTTGTTAAGTTATATGTGTTTTTTTCTGTGATTGATATATCCATTGGTTTTCCCTGAAATATTAAGANGACCAATTCCTTGTTAAGTTATATGTGTTTTTTTCTGTGATTGATATATCCATTGGTTTTCCCTGAAATATTAAGTAGAACTTTCATAAATATCGGTGGGAATATTATGTTTCGTTTATGAAAGTTGTCTTCTGATTTATGTGAATATTTATAATATACCAAAATAACTGTTGATGCTGTTATTTTCTATTTGATAGTTGTATCAAATTTTCTTTAAATAACGATATAGCTGTTATAACTTTTGTATGTTATATATGTATTTAAGCTCATACAATGTCCCCAAAATTTAATATTTGAGAGTTTTATAAATTAGAAAAGAGAACATCAAGTTCTCACATAATTTACGACATTGTGTGTTGCTTGCTGTGTAGTCTGACAACAGCTGAAAAGTAGTACGCAGCTAATTTTAAGAAATAATTTAATACCTGTATTATGTTAAACTTGTTATCCTCCTGGTTAATGTTGGTTTTGTATTCTACTCTACGTTTCGATTAAAATTGTTGATTTTAGTAATTTGTAATGCAATCACCAAACTACACAAATGTGTGTCATTTCCACAGATTTTAACTTCACTGTGCCGTATTTTATAAACACGTCGTACTTAAAAACGTAATTTAAGTGACGTAACTTGAAGTGTATGTGCATCTGTCCTACATAATTTAAAATATTTATTTTAATATTTGTACCTTTACAATGTTAAATTGTTGGTCGATTATATTGCACGAAGTATTTTACATTGTATTTCCAATCGGACAGATATCTGGATTTGTATTTTTGTCACTGTATGTTTATNAAAATATTTATTTTAATATTTGTACCTTTACAATGTTAAATTGTTGGTCGATTATATTGCACGAAGTATTTTACATAGTATTTCCAATCGGACAGATATCTGGATTTGTATTTTTGTCACTGTATGTTTATCAGAAAGAAAATATTCTTTCAGATTATCATATATTGAGCACTGCTTTAACAAACATTTAATTGTATAATTAGATTACATATGTAATGCATAACAACCTCTCTTCAAAATAAATGTAACAACCCAAAAATTATTAGAACATTTATTAAATTACACTGTAGCCCCCTGTCCAGTTTTTATAAATTGGTGATATATGCAGAGTAGATAGTTTGATCATTATAAACATGCAAGGATAATTCGAACGTGCGAAAAATTTACATTTTTTCTAACTTTTCAGCCATATATAGCTCTAGGTAGGAAAGCATTGATGCTATTTGAACTTACATTGAAAAGTTATATAAAAATGAAAAGGATTATTATCACTTTATTGGAAATTATAAAATTGACGTTAGAACGCTTTTCTATATAAACACATATACATAAATACATTTTTATTTCTCCAAAAATAAATGTGACCCGCTGGAACAATCATAAAAGAATTTGACATGGAGTATTATTAACGGGAGAAGGAGTGATGTTTGTTTCACGGGGAAGTATACTGCTGAGGAATACGTGGCGATACGCGTAATGTAAGTATACGCTTACATATGTAGTAGGCCAGCAGCTTAATAGTTACCTTTGTGAGGATTTTGAGTAGGGTGAGTCACAGCATTAGAGGGGGGTACGTTTACTTCAGTTGCTGAGAATTGGTAACACATGGCTCTGGACAGAACACAGCGTAGGACTTTAATAACAGACATATACATAAGTTACGCATCCCTACGAAATGCGATACGCTGGAAAGGTAAGGTAGAAAAGCATAGATGTGGAGCGATGATTATATTTTAAAATTTAAGATGGCCATTAAAGCCCTCGTTTCACACACGGTGCAGCAGGCATAGTCAACCTACATCTAACCACACATGCCGTGGCAAGCAGCCTGGTTAACTTGCATCGCACGAAATCTACCTCCCAGGCGTAATAAGGCTGAGAGGTTTTGCAAACCAACAGACTTAAATCAAAATATTGAGCAGGTAACAAAATAAATATACGCACATTTAGCCAGAAAATAAAACAAATTTTTTAGTGGCAGTCCACCTAAGTTGCTCTGAAAAACGTTATCTGATAATGTAAACATTACTAACACACAACAAAACGAACTTCAATAATACCTTAGTCAACTGATGACATTGGGAGAAACGTGACGTGTCAGTCGTCATGAAGTAGGCAACAAGCACGGAGGTCAATGTCCATTGTTATAACATGATTTGTGGTGATATTTACATATGTGGCCTCTAACTATTGGTGAACACGTTCATTTTAAGACATTTGTAAGATCCTTCCTATTTAAACAAGTGATGTACATATAAGATTATGATAAGACCATGAGAATACTCATATGGAGGCTTACAAAAATATTACAATCCAGTACCTTTCTCTCTCTTTGTAAATACCCAGTCGTTATAACTCATCAATGATTCAGAAAATAACTATTTATTATAAAATAAATCACTCTCTGTCATAACAGTACTATGTTATATTTCATACCCCACAATAATTTTATTTGTACCTTGTTTTGATCATTTTGCTTGCGCAAAGGTATTTCAGTTACGAGTAGAATTACTCGTAACTGAAATACCTCCTTGTATATCGCAGGTGTGAATAATGTGCCATTGATATGTCACCGTGCCAATATAAAAGCTTTGTGGTACGCAAATTATAGTAGCTCGCTCTATTTGTTCGTCGGCGTCAAGGAACAACGTTCGTATGGAAAAGTGACTCCTGTGGAGAACTCTTAGGGACCTGTTAATTAATTGGTTATCGCGATATTGTAAGAAACACTGAGTGATTTTGGGTATTATTTAGTGGTTTTATTATGAGTATTTTGGCTGCCTCATTGTCTGTAGAGTATTTCCGTGCAACTGATATTTTGCTTATGAAATATAATGAGATGAAAGTGTGCGCTTCCATTGGTTTTTGTGACAAAGTGTGTATTGTGTCAAATACCGTATTTTGCTCTATCTAATAGTCAATTTTCTTTATTTTCCCATCCACTCTAATTAATTCGCAACACAAGCAAATTATATGAACTTCAATATTTGCACTTAATATACTGGGTAAATATTTGTACATACTAATTTGATTACCACAGAAATAAAAATAGAGCTGTGTTCATTTTGCTATTCCAATATTACCCTCCTCATCCTTAATTCGCGAGACTAAGTACACTTACCTCATTCAAGGAGTTATTACTAAAAATGTATTATTTAAAATGACAGCTGTTAATCACATGCCTGGAATGTTAATAGAGCCAAAAAATTACAAGACAATGTCAAATAAAGGGAGTAACAAGAGCTTGTTACTCAAGCAATGTGTGTAGCTGTCTTCGTCTTTTAGAAATTTCTTTCTACTGTGGTTATTTCATTTGTTAATACACAAGCAGACAGGGGAGACTCTGGAACCCTTTTACCCCAGCAAACCTTTTAGTTAAAAATGTGTAGTTGGGGTTTACGACTCAATAGTTGCAGTTAAAAAAAAAAAATCATGAAATTATGGAAAAGTACAGATAACAAATTATCCAGTAATCTTTATTTAATTAAGACTTAAATAGTTAAAAATAAATTTATTCCTTTTATTCTTACACGAAAAACCACTACATTATACGAAAAGTCCTTCCTCCTGACTAAAAATATTTTTTATTTGAATGAACGTGCTATTCTGTTTTTTTTTAGACCTACATTTCCAAATTTTGCTCTTTCTTCGCGAATTAACGGGACCACTTCGTAAACTGGATACTAGGTGTGTGTACCTTCCAACTCAGGAAAAAAACTTTCATTTTCGTTGTGTAGGTGGTCAAAGGTGTAAAATATTTTCAAAATGTTTAATTTATTTTATATTGTGAAGTGGAATTTGGTTACAAGGCGTTGGGAGGCCGGGACTGCTACCACAACCTGACAAAAGCAATAAGGGTTAAAATTTTATTACAATACATGTAATGTGTGCAATTTTCCATCTGTTATTAATTTTTAAGTGTTTTCATTGTTACTAAATGCTGCAAGTAGCTCGGACTAATTGAAAATGTTTGAAAGAATAGGTTTAAGTTACGCGAATATCCTATCTGCTCCGGCAACGATAATTGTTATAGTTAAGTCGGCAAAGATCTCGTCGTGTAGCCTCAGTAGGGCGCGTTTCCCAGGAACCTCAAGATGTTTGAAATATGGAGAGCTTGTGTATATTGTATGTACGGAGCTTAGATATGTTTTACGTCACTACGAAGCGCGTATCCGTATATATACTGTATACCGTGAAAATATAGGAGTTGTAATAACTTAGTACTTTGTGTTTACATGAATTCTATAGGACAAAAATATCGTGCTGGTATAACGTACATCTCTGAATTCCTCTAAAAATGTCCTTGAAAACCTCCTTCGAAACTTATAAAAATACCATAAAATGAATTTCTTATAACCTTCTCGATTTTCAGACCATTTTTTCCTACCAAAATAGTTCGAATTTTTTTTTATATTATTTCAGCCCATCAGGCAGCATTATTGTGTGGTATTCCTGTCTTGATTCAAATATCGCGATGTTTAACCCTGTGTTACGGTAGGCTGATATGGCATTGCTCTGGCTGTAGGTGTCTGTCCATCTATATTACTTAGAATATTTGTGGTATCATATGAACTAGTTGCATTTCATAGATTAGATTCGGTCCACCTAAATGTATTGTTATTGTTATTATTATTATTATGCACTTTTAAACGTCAGGAATTAGTTCAAAATATTTATTGCGGAATCATTAAAGTAAAGCAGTTGTGCCGAGCAAATTACTTGGCTGCAAGTACGTTAGAGGGAACACAGATCTGTACCAATGCTACACCCTAGGATATTATATTCATATGAATGCCTGTATCTCTTATAAAATACCGCTTTCAAACGAATGCTTATTATCGTTTCAGTCATTTTTTGTTTTATACCAACTACAGCAGTGATTTTGAAAAATGGTTCATATACAGCTGAATAATATAACTTACATAAGATATTTAACTTCAGGAATGATTTTTGAATATATTCCAATTTAGGTGTGAACGAGATATAATTGTTATCGATGTCTGATAGTATGAATGTATAAAACTACGGACTTTATCACAGTTGCCTTGACAACACACCTGGGCTGCTTGTCTAATGCAACAGCCCTCATGTCCTCACCACACGGCGAGCGACGGGCAACACGAGCTGGCAGAACCTCGCCGTCTTGGAGATATTTCTCTCTCTGGAGGCTGCTCGCTCTACTAGACAACGCTTCTCCTCGACTTCTGCACACAGCCTTGTTGCCGCCTGCTCGCCCGGCTGTGTGGCTTGTTAGCTGACAGCTGGGAACTGAGCCTAGCCTCTGCTTTGGAGTGTGCACGCTGTCTATTAGGAAACTGTTTCTGCTGCCATCTGTNTATTTCTCTCTCTGGAGGCTGCTCGCTCTACTAGACAACGCTTCTCCTCGACTTCTGCACACAGCCTTGTTGCCGCCTGCTCGCCCGGCTGTGTGGCTTGTTAGCTGACAGCTGGGAACTGAGCCTGGCCTCTGCTTTGAAGTGTGCACGCTGTCTATTAGGAAACTGTTTCTGCTGCCATCTTTACATCATGGCGCAGCGTTGGCGTAGTGGCCAGGTTTCTCGCCTCCCTCCACGGCAAACTGCGTTAGAACCCCGGTGGGTTCACTCCCGGATTTTTGCATGTGGGAATCGTGCGGGACTATGTCACTTGGCAAAAGGTTTTCTCGGGGTTCTTCCGATTCCCTCGCCTTTTTTCCAGCGCTACTCAAACATAGTGTCTCATTTTATTTCGCGTCTTGTGATGAAGGGCACCTCCGGGTCCCAGCTTGAAAGCCTGTCATTAGGAGGACGTCGCCTACCTCTGGGTGCACTCCTTACACGAATTTATTTATTTATCTTCGGAACTAAATAGCCCGTGAGAATATAGTGCACTCAAACTCACGAGGGGTATTCGAACAAAAAAATTTAATAGATAATAGTTAGATTTATTAATAAATTGGATTATACTCAAATTTTTGACATACTTTAGTTACACCTGTTAACGATTTCACGATTTTACGAGTGTAATTGCCCGTTTCTTTTTAAACAGAACATCTTAATATTTTTATGTTATACATTTGTACAATAAAATGCTGATAATGGAATGTTACATCATATTGCATATTTTATATTAGAAGCCAAGCAATTAATATTTATAAATATCTTGAGAATATACTCAGACAGAAATTTTATAAACTGATCATGTTATAAATTAAGAATGTTAATAGGAATTGATCTTACTATGCAAAATCTCTGAATTATATAAGGCAAAAAAACGAAATTAATGAAATGTAAAGATTGTGTTTAGAATTAAGTGCCACATTGCTAATTATTCAGTAAACTTTGATGCAATAGCACCAAATAGGGCATCATTTACTTGAAACTACTGCACACACCGATATAAATAACTTTTTGTTTATATATATATATATAAATGTTGTGTCCGTTTGTTCGGACGTACATAACTCTCAAAAAAATCAACCAATTTTCATTCTGTTTTTTTATTAACCTTCCTTTCGTTCACACGAGTGTTTGTACACATTTCTTTTATACCTGTTTACCTGCAAACGTACAAAAATCTGCAAAAAAATTCATTTTTACCATAATTTCGCGTGAGGAAGCGCATTTGTTGACAGCTCGATGTTTGATGATTTCAGTTTGATGTTCTGAATGTGTTTTTTACATATATGCGTATACTTATATATATACGAGACGTGTTAAAAAAAAAAGGTGACTTGTTATTTTGTGACTTTGTCTCAATAAATATTTATGTATTCATCAATATATATTTTGTCCCCTTCAAAGTAATCCTCCTCAGTTATAATATACTTGTGCCAGCGCTTTTTGCCAATCCTCGAAGCACTTATGATATGCGCATGTTGGTATGGCATTGAAGTATCCGAGGTCTTCATCTACTCAATCGTCGCAAACCTCCGTCCTTTCGTGGGTCTCTCCAGATTTGGGAACAGGAACAAGTCGCAGGGGACCACATCCGGTGAATACTGTGACTGAGGCATTATTACGGTGTCGTTAATAGATATTATTTGATCCATTGTTTGCGACAGCAAAAAATCGCCAACCATACCTAAACACGTCTAACCTTTAAATGTCACAAACAAACTAACAATAAAAGATGGCTGACAGTGTCAACATAAATTGGGGACATGTGTACCAACATAACAATACAAAACATCTATAATCGAATGTACGTGGCCCTCGAAATTTGCAAAGTCATCTTAGTTTTTGAACACACCTCGTACATATACTTCTTTCAATTAATAACATAGAAATAAAAATAAATTAAATATTTTATGATTCAGCAATGCCTGGCAGGGTAAGCTAGTGTTTTATAAATACACACACATTACATACCTACTATTCACANTGAGCATCAATCCCGCTCCGATTCACGGAGTCTAAGCAGCAGAACATGTCAAAATCCTACTGCTGGTGTCTATTTTAAATTAAGGATAAATATTTTAAATTAACATTTGAAAGTTTTCCACTGCAGTCCAGAAGATGTATCTTCTAGCATTCTTGCATTAACACTTCAGTAAAGGTTGTGAAACATAATTTTTACAATGTATGAAAAATCGTTATGTCTGTGCGGGCTTATCTTACAAAATTACATCAGGTTTCTTATACATAAAGTAATCTTTACATCATACTTTCTATAAACAGTGTTGAGAGGTGACATACTGACAAGTATATTTTGTGATACAGCAGGTAGTGTTACAAACTGACAATTACATATATCCATTTCAAATATATTATCTTGGAAATACAAACATTCTCTGTATATCAATAATGGATTAAATCTCCGTTTTGTAAATTGTGTTTCATACATAACCCATAACTCAGATGTACACTACGATCAGTTGGATCATATTCGATACAAGAATACAAGAGAAAATTAATTCGTACCAAATAGAAAATAGAAACTGTTTAAGTGACAACAAAAATTCCTTTAATCATTGTAGTTAGAATTGTATAGAGTAATAAGTTGCTAAGGAAGGAGGTATTGAATAACTATCTCAAAATTTAACTTTTTTCATAATTGTCCGGAGAATAGTGCTATTAGTATTAAAAATGGCATGTAAAAAGAGAAAAGTAAGAGGTTAGGTAAACGTCCTGACTACCTATTCTGAAATTTCTTGGTATATATTTGCCTAAATGTTTAATAAATTCATAATATAAATTCAATTAAAATAAAGTGAATATAAACTTTTACTTGTGATATATTTCAGTTACGATTTGAAAAACCACCCTTTGCATTACCTTACAACACCCTTCAGGGTTGCAAAGATGGTAGCCATTTTTATCCATTCAAGTAGGTCAACACCATCATTTAATACTAAGGTAACCCTAAGTCTGTCCATACAAGTTGGCCATAAACACCCATACCATATAACCAGGTCAGTGGTTTATTAAGACGGATAGAACATACCAATAGGAAAAATTAACCCAGGAACTAGTCATACGAGTTAAACATACCACCCGACCACGGGATCTGACCATATCAACTATACATAGACCATACAAGCAATTAATGTGAATTGGACGTACGAGACGTATAAACAAAACACCCATACTAACAAGGCTAATAACCCAAGAAGCCCGATTGTGTATACCAATGGTCACGACTTACGATAATATTACAATACCAAGCATACGAACCAATCCTACATACCAACCATAACAGCCGATCATATGAAGAAACCATAAACACCACCCATACAAACAAGCGTTACCAGCCAGGCATAACCGACCGTATCAAGCAGGCATATAAAAAAACTATACAAGCTAACAATTTAACCAAAAATACCATTCGATCGTACAACTGACCATGCTACCCAAACCAAATAACCAAACATACCAACCGACCTTACAAAGCAACAACATCAATGGGCTATACGAACCAACAACACAAGTCGATCATACGAACCAACAATACCAGTCGAACACACGATCCAGCTGTACCAACCCACCGTATAAATAAATATTATCAACCCATTACATGAATCAACCATACCAGCAGGCCATACGTACCAACCATACTTGTTCATCACACAAAGAAAACATACGAACAATCTATAAAAATCATTAGAATATACCATACCAACAGCTTCATGAACCGACCATACTTGTCTGCCACACAAACCAACTCTACCATATGAGCCAATCATACTTAACACACATACCAACCAACATGCAAAACAGACAAAAAAAACCGCACGGGTTCAAACCATCAAGACTAACTCTGGCCAAGATTAACTCCTGCCTAGAGCGACTCCTGCCTAGAGCGACTCCTGCCAAACTGACTTCTACCAAAGTAAGAACCCGCCGAACTTACTAGATAAATGAACCCATTCAACCGTCCATACCAACAGACGGTGACCAATCTCGTAATTTGTCGCCTAATACAAACATCACTGCAAACCTCTTTGCGCAAAACTTCGCAAAACACCTCACCCACAACCATTAAACAACCAATCAAATAGTGACAATCGTATCATGATGCAATTCTTGTCGCGAAGCTTGTTGAAAAATATCGTGAGCTACGAAGTATTCCTCAAAGTATGTCGTTGATCATTGCGCGAACCATGACGATGACTACGAATGTTCGGAAACGAAGTCTCACCCCAGGAGTTAATATAGAGGCTTCGCCTACATCTATGAGAATGTGCATTTCTCAGAAATAAATGCTTGTGGTTAACATTAAGTTATAACATATTAATAGTACTTTTATTTATCACTTCCATTGTAGTATAAAGAGGAATTATTACCTCTAGACGAGTAATGTCCAAACCCATATTTGTGAATATATTTTCGAGAAGACGATTATAATGAATGACTAAATTGTGTGTGCTATACGAGTANTCGCCTACATCTATGAGAATGTGCATTTCTCAGAAATAAATGCTTGTGGTTAACATTAAGTTATAACATATTAATAAAACTTTTAATTATCAGTTCCATTGTAATATAAAGAGGAATTATTACCTCTAGACGAGTAATGTCCAAACCCATATATGTGAATATATTTTCGAGAAGACGATTATAATGAATGACTGTATTGTGTCTGCTACACGAGGATAATCTTCTAAGTGAATCATAATATTTGTTATATTATAATACTTGTTCATTTTTATGAAATGTGAGAATGCTGCATAGTGATGATATCTTAACTACGGAGGGACTGGAGAATGTGGTAGCAGCTCGACGTACAGAAGCAGAAAGAAATACTGAGTCCATTGCAGATAGATTATCAGACTAGTTTGTCTTTCAGGAAAGGACATTACCATGGCAGAATAAGAACACATAGGAATATACGAAATACGGCCTGAGACTTGCNTAATCTTCTAAGTGAATCATAATATTTGTTATATTATAATACTTGTTCATTTTTATGAAATGTGAGAATGCTGCATTGTGATGATATCTTAACTACGGAGGGACTGGAGAATGTGGTAGCAGCTCGACGTACAGGAGCAGAAAGAAATACTGAGTCCATTGCAGATAGATTATCAGACTAGTTTGTCTTTCAGGAAAGGACATTACCATGGCAGAATAAGAACACATAGGAATATACGAAATACGGCCTGAGTCTTCCATCTTGTGTCTTCGGCCAGGGGTATTGAGTCTTGATTCTTGAGTGTTGGATCACGGGACTTTAGTATTAAATCAAGGGTTTTAAGTCAAGCAATTTGATTCAAGTGCTATGAGTCTAGATTCTTGAGTTTTTAATCAAGGGTCTTGAGTCTTTTGTGAAGCGTCTAGAGTCTTGAGTCTTGGGTCTTCGGCCTTGAGTCAAATTTCAAGTGTTTTTGGGAATTTGTTGGACTTTTTTCGATATGTTTTGGATTATTATATATGTTTTAGATANATTAAATCAAGGGTTTTAAGTCAAGCAATTTGATTCAAGTGCTATGAGTCTAGATTCTTGAGTTTTTAATCAAGGGACTTGAGTCTTTAGTGAAGTGTCTAGAGTCTTGAGTCTTGGGTCTTCGGCCTTGAGTAAAATTTCAAGTGTTTTTTGAGAATTTGTTGGACTTTTTTCGATATGTTTTGGATTTTTATATATGTTTTAGATATCACTTGATTTTGGAATTTTGTTGTGTTTTTTGGGGGAAATATTTGGGATTTTTATATAGATTCTAAAAAGTTTAAAAAATGTATTCTNGATTCTAATTAGTTTAAAAAATTTATTTTATTATTTCGAATTTTTGAGATTAAGCTTATACAAGTTTATCGGCACGGGGTCGAGGTTAAACGTTAAGTTCAAGGTCACCGACATCAACATGGACAAAAGCCGAACGGAATGACTGAGCATGAACAGCTCTGATGCTCCACGCCAGACGCTGATGTCTCAACTCGTCATTTATTCTACTCCGGTTTGCCAACGAATACCTAATAACTATGTTTCCAGTAGAATTGGATCGTACCTACGTTGTGTGAATAATGTAAACATTAGCGTCTTTTCCTCCAGCGACGTGCGTATTGCACGTACACAAATACAGTAGGTTCAACCGCAGGCCTTAAAAACACACGCAATAGCAACCATTTACCACAGGAAATGCTAATTATCTTGTTTTTAGCCTGTCTTGTCTGATACAAGCGTACCTCAGTAGTCGTGGAGGTCCTACACATTATTGAAATTTGTCTATGCATCTGAGAAGACGATTTTTTTTGCTATTGAAAGTGNAACAGCTCTGATGCTCCACGCCAGACGCTGATGTCTCAACTCGTCGTTTATTCTACTCCGGTTCGCCAACGAATACATAATAACTATGTTTCCAGTAGGATTGGATCGTACCTACGTTGTGTGAATAATGTAAACATTAGCGTCTTTCCCTCCAGCGACGTGCGTATTGCGTATTGCACGTACACAAATACAGTAGGTTCAACCGCAGGCCTTAAAAACAGACGCAATAGCAACCATTTACCACAGGAAATGCTAATTATCTTGTTTTTGGCCTGTCTCGTCGATACAAGCGTACCTCAGTAGTCGTGGAGGTCCTACACATTATTGAAGTTTGTCTATGCATCTGAGAAGACGATTTTTTTTGCTATTGAATGGGACGAGATTTCTTTGTTTTAGATGTTTTTCAGTGTATGAATTTTGTTTGTTTCCTACTGTGATGATGTGAAAACGAGTATTGTGTTTTCTACACTTTATGTTATATTAGGAGAATAACATTAAATGTAATCTTTAGTTTCATATAACAATCTGGATTCTGATATATNGACGAGATTTATTTGTTTTAGATGTTTTTCAGTGTATGAATTTTGTTTGTTTCCTACTGTGATGATGTGAAAACGAGTATTGTGTTTTCTACACTTTGTGTTATATTAGGAGAATAACATGAAATGTAATCGTTAGTTTCAATATAACAATCTGGATTCTGATATATGCTAAACGTTTTGTGAGCGGTATAGGTTTTAACCATTATTGGTTTTATTTACTTACCACTTGTGTAAGATTTGCCAATAACATTTTTGAGAATTATTATCTGATTCAAAGTAGGAATTAAGCATCCTATAAATTTGTGCCATTTTCAAATCCAGTGGATTTATATTTTTCTAAATTGTAAATACTTAGGCCTACATTTCTGTGTATTATAAATCAGAACTGATCCATTCCGATCCGTCTTCTCGTTCCGCGCTNTTAACCATTATTGGTTTTATTTACTTACCACTTGTGTAAGATTTGCCAATAACATTTTTGAGAATTATTATCTGATACAAAGTAGGAACTAAGCATCCTATGAATTTGTGCCATTTTCAAATCCAGTGGATTTATATTTTTTAAATTGTAAATACTTAGGCCTATGTTTCTGTGTATTATAAATCAAANGTGTATTTTGGAATCATACTTAGACTCTCGTTAAACTTTGTCAGCAGCTCACGATTGTTTTCTTCGCATTTTTACAGTTACTTGGCTTCAAATACACGATAAGAGTAATGAAGTCTTAATTTTTTTTATATTCGACAGAAGTTTTCTTTTATGCATTCTGGTAATTTTCTTCAGCACTTTAAAACCACTAATTGGTCCCAAATTCGCACAATTAATGTGCATTTAAAAAACATCTAACCTGACTTAACAACCTAGTCAAAAAGTGTTCAGAAAAATTAAAACCAAACACAAGTCTAGATAAATCTTAGCTAACCCACTTCAGTCCNGTTTGGTTGATTATTCGTGTATTTTGGAGTCATACTTAGACTCTCGTTAAACTTTGTCAGCAGCTCACGATTGTTTGCTTCGCATTTTTACAGTAACTTGGCTTCAACTACACGATAAGAGTAATGAAGTCTTTTTTTTTTTTTATATTCGACAAAAGTTTTCATTTATGCATTCTGGCAATTTTCTTCAGCACTTTAAAACCACTAATTGGTCCCAAATTCACACAATTAATGTGAATTTAAAAAACATCTAACCGGACTTAACAACCCAGTCAAATAGTGCTCAGAAAAATTAAAACCAAACACAAGTCTAGATAAATCTTAGCTAACTCACTTCAGTCCAAATAAAATACTCAAATACGTGTGAAATAGGCTGTAAGAATTACACACAATNAAAATTAAAACCAAACACAAGTCTAGATAAATCTTAGCTAACTCACTTCAGTTCAAATAAAATACTCAAATACGTGTGAAATAGGCTGTAATAATTACACACAATTTTTCGAAATATAGAACCAGTGTCTTAATACTGCATGTTTTTTATACGTACTTTTTTCATGGAAACTTATTTTTAAGTTTCTTACATATTCTATGTACACAACCAGTATTTATGTGCCGCGCAACTAAGCTTTCGTTACGTGTGTTGCAGTCTGAGTAAATTAATTGTGTATTGGATCCTGCAAATTATTTTTAATTCTTCATACACTACTAGCTTTGTGGAAGCTTACCAAATCTTGATATTATAAATATGTATTTTTGTCTATAATTCACCTTGCATGCTCAATCTACAATGAAATTTAGTTGGCGTTGCATTGTCATAGGACACGGTCAAGCTATATTTCTGAAGATCATTTTCATTGAACAGATGAATTTTATTGTATTTGACAAATTCTAACATATAGAATTATAAAGCTTAGAGTATGACATGATTTAGATGAAAATCCCATTACGAAATCTTAGGAATACTTTAAAATATTTGATTTCAGAAAAAAAATCTAATTTTTACTCGGCTTTTAATTACATTGGCAAAGTTGTTTGGTAATTCATATTTATTTTAGTTTCAGAAGCCTAAGGATTTGTCAACTAAAAGAGAATGGTTTTTCATGACACCCCAGTTTTTGTATAAATAATTAATCGGGAGAAAAAATTGTTATACGAAATATTATTACTTCTGGAATTCACGTATGCTTAAATTCGAATAAATTTTACAAATGTTGGTACAAGATGTTTTCTGAACGCTCTAGTATTTGTTATGTGTGTTCTTAGTTAAGTACTGTGGTGCCAGTAGGCTGGCGGTGAATGCAACTATCCAAGTAATTGTCTCAAGTGCGTCTCATACACCGAGGTGAAAAAAGTCATGGGATAGCAATATGCAAATATAGAGATGGCAGTTGTATCGCGTACAAAATATATAAATGGGCAGCGCATTGGTTCTGCGTTCATTTGTAGCCAAGTGATTCATGTGAAAAGGTTTCTCAAGTGATTATGGCCGCACGACGGTAATTAACAGACTTTGAACATAGAATGATAGTTGGAGCTAGACGCATGGGACATTCAATTTCGGAAACGGTTAGGGAATTTGACATTCCGAGATCCATCGTGTCAAGTGTGTGCCAAGAATACCTAATTTCAGGCATAACCTCCCACCATGGACAACGCAGTGGTCAACGGCCTGCACTAAGTGACCGAGATCAACGATGTATGCGCAGAATGGTCAGTGTTAAGAGACAATCATTACTGCGTGAAATAACCACAGGAATCAATGTTGGACGTACGACGGACGTGTCCGTTAGGACAGTGCGGCGATCTTTGGCTGTACTGGGCTATGCCAGCAGAAGACCGACTCGAGTGCCTTTACTTAGAGCACGACATCGTCTGCAGCGCCTCTCCTGAGCTCGTGACCATATCGGTTGGACCATAGACGACTGGAAAACCATGGCTTGGTCAGATGAGTCCCGATTTTTTAGTTGGTAAGAGCTGATAGTAGGTTTCTAGTGTGGCGTAGACCCCACGAATCCATGGACCCAAGTTGTCAACAAGGAACTCTGCAAGCTGGTTGTAGCTCCATAATGGTGTGGGCAGTTTTTACATGGAATGAACTGGGTCCTCTGGTCCAACTGAACCGATCATTGACTGGAAAGGGTTATGTTCAGCTACTTTGAGACCTCTTGCAGCCATTTATGGACTTCATGTACCAAACAACTATGGAATTTTTATGGATGACAATGCGCCATGTCACCGGCCACAACTGTTTGCGATTGGTTTAAAGAACATTATGGACAATTCCAGCGAATTATTTTCCCACCAAGATCGACCGACATGAATCCCATTGAACATTTATGGGACATAATCGAGAAGTCAGTTCGTGCACAAACTCCTGCACTAGCAAGACTTTCGCAGTTATGGACGTCTATAGAGGCAGCCAACTTTCAATATTTCCGCCGGAGGATTCCAACGACTTGTTAAGTCCATGCCACATCGAGTTTCTGCACTTTGCCGAGCAAAAGGAGGTTCAAAACGATATTAGGAGGTATCCCATTACTTTTGTCGCCTCAGTTTCTAACGAAGACTGTAATTATTGCACTTACCTTTTTTTTTTATTACCGATAAATTATGTATATGTAAAGTAATTAACGATTGTTTTCAAAAGTTTATAAAATACTCTCCCACCACGCGTAGCGAATCTTAAAGACCTTGATCCTTCACCAAGGGCCCTCCCACCCACGTTCAAGTTGACAACAATATAAGTTAACTCCATAACACAAGTAGTTAGAAATGTGCGGTTCAGCACCAGGGAAGGGGAATAATGGAGTGAGGAATCAGAAGCTTGGTAAGAAAACTGTAAACATCATGCTCTTGCATTCCAATTATATGGAGGCCAATTTGTAAGCAAGTACGAAAAACACCTGCCCTTGCATTCCTCTTCGACTGCGGCAATTTTGTTTCTAAACTTTTCAAAAATTTCTCTAAATTAAATTTTTTCAAAATTTGTTACATTTTTGTTCTTAATTATTTTTTTTTTTTTTTTAAGATTCTAATTTTCTTGGAAAATTTTCCAATTTTTGTTTTTTTCGAACATTCCATGTCGGCTTGTTGCGCAACATATCCTCAGGCAAACTCCCGACATCGGCTCCCCGACTTTATAACATCTCCCCAGGCGGGCTCCATAAGACCCCCAAACCGCATTACACCACAGTGGAGCAGTGGATAGACATAGCCACAGGCAGGCTCCTTACAATGACTACCCGAATTCATTACACAGCCCCAGACTACAGGTGGGTGTCTCTACAACGACCCCCCTCATATCCCGAGACGTAGCGTGATTTTCGGAAATATATTGAAAAATATTGTTTTACTACAACGCCCCAGGCTCTACTGACGTCACCCAAGAAATTCTTTTTACAGCGACAACACCCATATCCCCAGGCGATGTGTGATATTTCTAAACGTATTGGAAATTTTATATTTTGTACTACAACGCCCCCAGGCTCCGCCAGCATTACAGATAAATAATTTTTAAGCGACAACACCCCATAGCCCCAGGGGGTGAGTGATTTTCCGAAACGTATTTAAAATTCTTATATTCTGCTACAGCGTCCCAGCCTGTGCACAGCCCCGCCGACGTCACCAAGATATTACATTTTTCCGCGACAACAAAACACTCCATCGTCCCAGGTAGCACGTGATTTTCGGAAAGTTAATTTTTAAAATAATATTATGTGCTGGAGCCAGGCGGAGTGGGTCTGCGTCGACTCCCCCCGAGAAAAAAATTCGTTTTACATGTGCGGTGTGTGCACGATGACGATTAGAGAGTACGCAAAACAAAAGTAATGCACACATAGCAGCAGCACACACTCACATACTCGTACTTCCAAGACAAAGTGCCCGACCACATCACGCCCGGTCTCGATCATTCAAAACTAACATAAGTATTGTGGATTAACCATTTGCATATCAGTTCAATGGAGATCGTGTCACAGACCAACATCACTTTCCTTCATCTACAGGATGCTGCATCGCCATCCGCCTTACCACCCACATGCTATGAGCATGTGGACTGCTCACGGGCTGAGAACTTGGCAGTACACTATTCCCATGATGCTATCAATATTTATCNTGAGAACTTGGCAGTACACTATTCCCATGATGCTATCAATATTTATTCTTGTTAACGTCACTAGTATAGTGTACATGCGGTTTACAATGCTGCTGCAGATTGAAGAAAACAAAGCAAATGCTTTTGTAATGGGAAAACAGTATTTAATAGAGAGAAGCACTACAGTACGGATTCCCACAGACCGCGATGAAGAAAAAAAATGGATAATAGTTTCATGTGAGACTAGATGAATATGACTCTTGCATGTGTTGCAGTATGGTGGAAAACGCACATACTTAGCAAGATGAATAACATTTTAGAATGTAATGCAGTATGTTTGGAAAAAACGCGCACATGTGTGACAAGAGAAACATGTATTTAGCATTAGCTACAGTAGGTTGGAAAACGTGCACATGCTTGACAAGATAAATATGTCTCTAGCATTTTGCAACAGTACGTTGGAAAACGCACAAATGTTTGACAAGCTGAATAAGAATTTAGCATTATCTACAGAAGGTTGGAAAACGAAAACATGTTTGACAAGGTGAATGACTTTAGCATGGGTTGTATTATGCTTGAAAACTACAGCAACTATTGTAAACCTGGCAAGACATCGCTTCAATGTGCTACTGTACACCTCTGGGAAAAAAAACATACACACCACATACCGTTAACATGCCTGGTAAGATAAGATTGGTGATTGCATGTGCTTCAGAATGCTCCCAGCTAGCATACCTGGCAAGAAGAAGACTGCAACTCTTGCATGTGCTACAGCATACCAGAACAGACTGTGTGGACCAATAGTAGTATACCTGGCAAGACGACTACTCCTGCATGTGCTCCAGTTTACTGCAGGAAAAAACTGATAACCTACCTGATAATATAGGAACGTACCCCTTGTACGAACTATAGTATGCTACCAGGCAACATACCTGACAAGAAGACCATGTATCTAGAATGTCTCTTGCATGTGCTTCAAAATGCTAATGAAGATATATATATGGATACCAACACCCTTAACAATATACCTTACAAGAGTAATACGACACTT
>NQII01004408.1:3005-61854 GCA_002778355.1 Clitarchus hookeri
AGATTGCGTTTTAATTACTTCAGTAAATATTCAAAAGGTTTTTTTTTGTTTGAAATAACCGTCAACATAATATTCAATCAGTTAATAATTTTGTCACGCTGTTCATTTCATGAAACACTGGTGAGATAAAAACTATATATATATTTACCCTTCCACAATTGCTAGAACTGTTAGCACGAAACCATGTTATGGAGTTATATTGCGCCACATGTATAATTTAGTTCTCGTAGACATGTAAACAACTTAAGACACAGAACGGGTGTGGTCCACTTAAAAGTTGAAAAAATTACGATCTTCATTTTACTTGTCTACAATATCGCATAATATACACTTTTACTTGACTGGTGTGTACCAGTCAAGTAAAAGAAATAAAATAATTGGTGACTGTGGTTTGTTGAGACCCGAACTACTGACATACATCAACGTTTTTATTTTTGTTCCAGTTCAACTTAGTGTGCGACGATGCTTGGCTTCGAGCTATGGCTGATTCTCTGTTTATGGTCGGAGTGCTACTGGGATCCATTATTTTCGGAGAACTGTCAGACAGGTAACGGTTTTTCTGGTCTCCTTTTGATGTAATTTTCCTTTTAACTATTACAGTCAGTGTGATAAATAACTGGGAACGCGTATGGTGATGTTTCGCAGGTACGGTCGCCGGATCAACTTCTTCATCGCGCTCGTTCTGCAAGTGTTGGCAGGCCTGCTGGCCGCTGCAGCGCCGAATTACGTGTCCTACATACTGGCCAGGATAGTCATCGGCGCTTCCACGTCCGGCGTCTTCCTCGTCGCCTACGTCATAGGTTGGTCCCGAACCCACTATTTCTCTCTACTAACTACCGTACAACTATAGCCTATTCGTGGTTTCTTCACACTTTTTTAATCAAAAACTCTGTAAGCGAAGTGTTTGGTTGTTTCCTAAATATCCCCTGTATCGCAAGCGTTTTATAATTCTGTTAACATAAAAGTGCGTTAGTTTTGGTTAACTTGAACTTTTACATATTACAATATCACATTTATAATAAATATGTACAAAAACAGAGAGATAATATGTGCGTTGGTAGTGCCTAATAAGAAATCGTTCTTATTCAAAATATTATTACACAGGGTGCGCACGAATGCGGTGCGTTGTCCCTTTGGTGTAATTTTCTAGACTCGATAAAGTTTTGATTGCATGAGGCGTAGGAATATCTTAGAAGCAGAACTTTAGCAGGGCTTCAGGAAAGTTGAAATGGCCGTAAATGGCCCTACAGTGTAGCTCAATTTGTTCAGTTTGCTAGCAGGTGTTAAGTCACAAGCAGGTCTTAGCTTAATTCATTACTATGTAAAAACCTTCCATAAAGCACTCTAACCTCATGCGATTTTCTCATAATATATAGAGAATAAGAGAGATTTGGGCCGAGATTAAACGAGTTAAGTAACGTGCGCTCAGGGGTTTATTAAGGCCCTTGCGAGACATGTGGCCACCTAGGACGCCAAAGTGTGAGCGCACCGCACCAGTAGTACATAGGAATACATAGGAAAATTATTGTAACCGAAAGTATTTTTTAGTTTGAAATAAATAAATTCACCATTGTATTAGAGCTTTTGACGTTCACCGTCCTATAGCCTTTATGTCTCCGAGGGAACTTAGATAAAAATTTGTTATCATTAAAATGTACGCCCAAAATGTATTAAAATGTTCGTCAATTTTTAACTTTTGACAGTAGCTTGTTTGTATGGACATGCACAATATATAAACATTAAATTTAGAAAAATAATAATAAAATGTGAACTGTAGTTTGTTTTTATGTTAGTACATGATCTGAATTGAAATTTCTTCTTAGACTTTAATAGTAGTTAAATAATAGATCATCTGCTTTTCAAATTACTACCCCAAAAGGGTGAGACAAGTTAGAAGGAATACGATTTGTGGTAAATATTAGTTGGGGTGGGGTGCGCAAAAAATCTTACCTTAGTAGAACTCCCGGGCAGTTCGATGGGGAACGTTGCTCCTGCGGTCTATACAGGATGTTTCAGTGAATGCTTTGCAGAAATGTAACTGGGGATGACAGCCGTGCCACGGGGCGTTTCGAGATCAGGAACGCGCGTTCCGTGAAGCCAGCGAGAGGATACATGGGCGTTAAAATGTCTAACGCGAATACAAGTGTTCGGATTGGTTGCGTGTGTTGGTGGCATTTCGCCTTCTACACTTACAGAACCGTTCCTTCGACCAACCGGTGTTAAACGGAGCAGTTTGTACCTCAGTGACGTCCGCCAGCCTCGAAGCAAGTACCACAACGGCGCGCGAGATTCTGCCCGCACCCGTTCAAATATCCCACGTCTGTCGTTGATACGCGCACGTAGGGTGTAGAGACGGCAGAGCCACCTTGCGAGCGATAGGAAAATCACGCACGCATCGTGGGTGGAGACCTGAAAAATTCGCGAGTTCAACGACACCTGTAGGCTATACTCCACTGCCGTATGTAAAAATCATGCAAATATCACTGTTCATTGGTCGCTTGTTGTATTAGCGGAATACGGTGATTCGATCTTCATTTTACTGCGCATTTATTATTGGCTCAGAGTTGTCCAGGAGGTGTAAACTAACGGGTGGACCAATAGCATTAGCCATACGAACGTACGAGGTTTCGAACTCTAGCTTGTCCCGAAATGAAAACGCGAATTTTTCAGGTCTCTAATTCATGGGTCACCCGTATATTTACACCCACGTCTTCTTTAGTTTGCCTCGCAGACCAAACGTTCCCAGTATCAAAATGTTCCGCGAAGTAACCCCTATTCCCAGTTGAAACTGAGTGTATATAAGTGTTGTAATACTCGACGCAGTCGTCAGTCGTGGAAAGTAACGAGCGCTTGTGCGGCGTTGTTCACCGCAGCGATGGAGATGGTCGGGCCCAGCAAGCGCCTGCACGTCGGCGTCGTGTGCCAGTTCTTCTTCACGGCCGGCTACATGCTCACCGCCTTCTTCGCCTACTTCGTCGACGACTGGCGCATGCTGCAGGTCGCCCTCTCTCTGCCGGGAGTCCTCTTCCTCTCCTACTGGTGGTGAGTACGCCGTCAACCCTCGGCCACAGAACAGACAGGCAGACCGAGGCGAAACGGCAAGACGGTTCGTCTGACGTGGGCGTGCCCATTCTCCGATTGGCTACCCGAGGCTCTGGGAATTTGAGTTCTATTTGATTGGCTGTTGTGCGCTACGAAATGTTCACCATAGGCTGAGCTGCCGGAGGGCTAGTAGGTCACCGGGCGCCGGTTGGCAAACTGTGTTCCAACATTTGACTGGCCAATGACACCTGGCGTGTGCGGCTGCAGTTTTCTGCCTAAGAGCAGAGTACTTAAGAATACAGATGTAAAATTTTCCACTTATTTCGCGAACTCTAACCGCGCACGGCAACAAAATTGCGTCAATCAGTGCCTGTCAACTTACTTGCCAGCCCGCAGCCCAGCCAATACGAACCTTTCGTAGGACGCAGTAGCCAATTAGACACAAGACCCGTTCCCAAACCCTCGCTCCGCCAATCAGAGAATGGGTAAGCCCACATAAAAGGAGCCGACACGCATTTTCGGCTCTGTTTACTTATCTACTCTGTGACTAAGTTATTTAAATTAAATAGTTTAATGCTCCTGCTATATAGCCGATTCGCGGTTTCGTCACACTTTTTTAATCAAACCTTTGAAAAATCCCCCCCCCCCCATGTATGATATGCTTGGTTCTCTCCTAAATATGCTATGTATCTCAGGCGTTTGATACTCCTGTTAAAGTATGTTATTTTAGGTTAAATTACACGTTTACTTTTTTTTTAATTACAATATTTAATTTATAATTAATATGAATAAAACAGAAAGAAAATAGGTGTGTTTGTAATGTATATGTGCAGTTGTTATGTAAAATATTATTACACTGAGGTTTGAATGCTGTACGTATTCCTTTAGGTACAATTTCATAGATTTGGTTAAGCTTTGTTTGCATGATGCGGAGGAATATTACAAAAGTAGAACATTAGCAGGGCTTCAGAAAATTCGGAAGTATAACATAAATTTGACTATATACGATTAANGAAAGAAAATAGGTGTGTTTGTAATGTATATGTGCAGTTGTTATGTAAAATATTATTACACTGAGGTTTGAATGCGGTACGTATTCCCTTTGGTACAATTTCATAGATTTGGTTAAGCTTTGTTTGCATGATGCGGAGATATATTACAAAAGTAGAACATTAGCAGGGCTTCAGAAAATTCGGAAGTATAACATAAATTTGACTATATACGATTAAATCTGTTGCCGAAATACAGAACGCACCATTGATGTCATTTCCCGATAATTAGCTTACATACAGGCCATATTCATCCTAAGTATGTAATTCTCTGAAGAAAAAATAACACGTCTGTCAGTAGTGGCGCAAAGTATTCGCGAAATAATTTTTGTCTTCAAATGATTTACCAAGCATCTTTTATACACGATTCAGCGCAAATCATGGACGTTAGTTGTCGAGAAATCAAGTTAAGAGACGCCCAGTCAAACAGACCGTTTTTCATACATACAACAGCCGCTGAAAAGAAAATAGTAGGCCAAGTGTTGTAATGGTATACACAAAACTACCCTGTAATCATATTTATGTTTCGCCATAAATTGCCACCTCTCTCCCACACCTCGCAGTACGTTGTAAGAAATAGTTCTTTGGATTGACGAGAACAGAATATGGGGAGGTGTGGTTGTTTAGAATAAGATGGCATTTTTAACCAACCTTCGGTCTTCCCACGCTGCAATTGCCATTCGCAACAGATCCTAAATATGCCAGCTATTGTATTACCATTCACGAAGGTTTCTTAGTCAGAAGGGGCACAGAAGTTTAACTGTGAAGTTTGGCTAGAACGCTTGCCGCGAGAATTTTAATCATATATCTTCGGCCGCAGAACAGCCGCGAATACAAAAGCGAAACCAGTGCGCGTATCGTGAAATCGAGTCGCACGCGCTAGAGAGATGGCGTAATTGACTATAATACGTTTGCGCGTAACCGAGTATTTTTAAAGCCCTACTTAAGACATACTTANAGAGAGATGGCGTAATTGACTATAATACGTTTGCGCGTAACCGAGTATTTTTAAAGCCCTACTTAAGACATACTTCTCTACACATTTCGTGTACTTCTGTCATGTGTAAAATTTGCATCTCCACGAACTACATCACTGCATTCTACGTCAGTCAATTGTAAACGTGGAGTTGTTTAGAGATGTAAATGTGTCACGAACAGGCATATTCTTATGTTTACGTGTAACGACAGGAACATTTCGTGTTTTAAGCTACCTTTAAGTTAGACTGCACTGTCCTATGCATTTTCGATCCCCAGCTTCCTGTTCATTGGCTACTGCCCCAGGTGGCACGGGATTGGGTGCTTGTTTCTTTGACAGGTCTGTCATTGGCTTAGAATTTGCCTGGGCGTGTCTAATGAACTGAGATTCAATTGCAAAAGAATATATACGAACGAACGTGTGTTTGAAGTCTATTTTGTCCTGAAATGAAATTTGCTATATTTTCCAGTCGCTACTTATATCGATTTAAAAAAGATTTAAATATATTCAGATTCACAAATTTGAACGTCACGCTTCGAAGACGTTGTAGGATACGGTTGTACTTCACAGTAGTCCCACTGCCTACGTGCTGGGAGCACGGCAATCAACGTGTCCGTTAAAATATGTACAGTCACGTGCGGGGACATCTTCAAAAGTTGATTTCCAAAGTTCTTAATTAAGGGTAACCAGTTATTACGGGCAAGTGACACTCTTGAATGTCTATAAACTAATGCCAGTTGTAACGCTAACGTAGAAAAATCATAGTAATAAGTAGAGACCTGAAGAATTCGCGGATTCTTTTTGGGACGAGCTAGAACTCAAAACACTTGCGTTTATATAACTTTAGCAATTGGCCCACGCGGTATTTGACACTTCCTGGAGAATGCTGGTCCAATCGCCGCCTTCCCCTGTGACAGCAGGCACCTAATGTGAAGTTGATGTCGGCATATTTGTACATAAGACTGTGTAGAGTCTAGCCTGCAGTTCATTGAACTCGCGAATTTTTCCGGTCTCTTAGTAATAGGTAATTTTACATTTTGTTAAAATAAAACTTTGAGGCATGGAAGAATTTGTTATACATCGCTGCCAGCTTTACTGGAAATAAACTTCAGTGTTTATGTTAATTTGCATGCAGTTCAGGAGAGGAATTTTTTTTTTAAGTTGATTTCAAAAGTGTCAAATCAAGAAGGAACAAGCGTTAGCTATATGGCAAAACTTTACTGGCAAATCAAATGCTATACACGAACTTGCCAGGCTGTGAAGTATCCAATAGGGGTTATTGCATGGCACTCAACAGCCAATAAATAGTCTCACCCAGTCCGATGAGCGATCGAGCCATGGTCATTTTGATTCTGTAAATGTAACTATTCTTCGACTCGGTGAGTCCAGTTACAATATCGTAGGCCTACGAGTGAAAGAAATTCTTCCTGGTGTGAATGGGATGAGTTTTAACTCCGTATTCTTTAGCTGCCTGTTTACGCTAGTAGGATTAGGGCACTACACTCTAGCAATTTTTTTTTATATTTTTACAAGAAAATTTCTTGTAAACCCAGTTCCCAAGAAAATTCTTTTTAGAACTACAAACAGTTTTCTTGTAAAATCTGCAAAACATATATTTGTAATATTACAAATTATAGCCTTGTATTAAACTTACATTATTGAGAAGTGTACGTAAGATTATGTTTTCTTATATGAAACAAATGTGATGAACTAGTAATATAGGAAAACAAAACAAAAATGCAAAACATAATTTACGAAAAAAAAAAAAATACACATTGCTAGCACGGGGACTAGAACCCAGAGTCCTTCAGCCCGCACCCTTAACCACAAGACCAAATTAACTTACAAATGTTAAGCTTATTTTTATATTAAAGAAAGGTGCAAGTTCCAACTAAATGTAAAGGGAGTTATTTGATTATGAAGAATGCATTTATTTCATTTTAAGAGTTCTGTTGTTGAGTTGAGAGATTTGGACGGCTCTAAACAACAATGTATTGAGAGCCGATTTAAGATATTCTGTGTAGCTAGAAAGTTAATAAGTAATATGGTCACGTTGTATTGCAATTGTCGTTTTATTATGATTATTTGAGTTGTTTTAAGTGTTTTACGTTATTAAAACTTGTAATATTTTTCTTTCAGCACGCGCAAACAGCTATATACGGTTTTGGGTTGTTGAGTGTCCGCTATTTTGTTGAAGATCGTGGATAAGGTTCAGTATAGTACAAACATTTCTTGAGGTCTGTTAAAAACACGGCCATTATTGTTTTACAAACGAGTAGTTTTACAAGAGAAACCTTTGTACTGTTACAAGCATTTGAAAAATTACAAAAAATATCTCAGTAAAAATTAGAATTTTTTTTACAGTGTACAATGTGGTTTTAAAAACAACAGTTTGTAAAATAAAATTATTAAAAAAAAAAAAAAAAAAAGAGATCGTATTTCTCTGTTTCGCGTAGAAATCTTTTTCGGTCATCGCAACATCCAGCTCTCCTACATAAAGAAACAAAAACACATTGTGGGTAGTAAGTATTCAATATTGTGGTCGAGTTGAAATATGTGGTTCTTGTTCGTTCCGTAGTTGAATCATAGACGGACATTTCTAGTTCTGATGAGCCTGTATCGCCCGTCGTATCAGTTTCTCTGACAGTGTACAATATTTGCCAAAGCAAACGGAGACGCTAGGTCTCGAGAATTTGTATGGAGTGTGATGACGTCATGAGCTTCTCTGCTGTATCTTACTGCCAGCTACTATGAGCGTTCATTAGTGTGTTTGTACACAGGTCCCTAGTGCAGCCTTCATAGCAAGTCGATAACAAGTCAAAAACAAGTCGATAACAAGTGAAATACTTAGTGCCGTCCCAATTAATGAACTGACACTTCCTTAGCGCTGATTAGGNTCGATAACAAGTCAAAAACAAGTCGATAACAAGTGAAATACTTAGTGCCGTCCCAATTAATGAACTGACACTTCCTTAGCGCTGATTAGGATGAACAAAATTCCCTGCAACCAAATTCAAACACTACCTTCTTTTTCATGCATGGCTTATGTGAATATTGTTTAACTAAAAAGTTCACCTGAAATATAATTTGTGTTCTTATACAAGAGAAAAGCGTCCAATGAAGTAACTTCTTTTCACATCGGACAACACTCGCATATCTTGTCTATGTAGGTTGGCGGTCAGAAATTTGAAGACCAGAATTCATTCTTTATTGGCACCGTAATTTGAGAAAACTGAGGGGGAAAAAAAACCTCATTTATTCTGTCAATCTAACCTAAATTTATTTTGACCCTATAAAAACAAACAGGTGTTTTGTTGGCAGGAACAAACCTTTCTCTCAGTGCAAGAGACTCAATTACACGTGGCCGAGTCAACAGAGAGAATGAGTTGTGACTGAGCCAGCATTCATTGAACAGATGAAAACGGCCGGATCTCTGTCCAAATTTCTCAATCTGGATTTAAGCTCAAACAATAGCTAAGATTAAGTGAACAGAGACTGAAAGCTGTGTAGCGACGTCTTGCGGCAACTGCGTGAACTAGAGAACAAACGGCCCTCGAAAACTAAACAGACGGCAGTTTATTTATTGTTTTCGGTCCGCAGTTCTTTGAAGCCAACATTTTCCATTTATATTCTTATCAAATCAAACATCTCTCCTTTCTATCATTTTTTCACAATCCAAATATTTAAACATTTGTTTTTTTTTTCAATTGTTATGCCCCCCCCCCTTTTTTTTTTTTACATTATTGCCATTGTATCTTAGAATTTTCTTAAAATGAAACCTTAAAACTCCGCACTTGCAAACAAGTGAACAATACACTTCTGAAATGGTGGTATTTGTTTTACTCTCAGTGCACTGCTGCCAACACTGTTTAGAGTAAACTTACAATCAGGATTCTACACTCCAGTCCAGCTTACCAACTGGAGTGGGTTTCTCACTCCACTTATACTTCAGTCCAGTACGGGTGTATTTTACAGTAAACTTACAATCTGTATTCTTAAGTCCACTTCGTTTTTAATCCGTGTTTAGCTATCACATTAATTTGTGATTTCTTGTGTTTCATATAATACATTTTTGGACGCGTGCTGTACTTAAGCTGGCAAAGAACTTGTTTCGCATGACAACCAATAACCTGTAGTCTCNATACATTTTTGGACGCGTGCTGTACTTAAGCTGGCAAAGAACTTGTTTCGCATGACAACCAATAACCTGTAGTCTGTGTGCTTGGTGATGAGTGATATGAACCAGTCATAACGTAGCGTAGTAGCATGGTTTAGGAATCAGTTACCCACAGGGAAGATCACTGGACACTGAGCCTCGTAGAGTACAGCACCGGTCAAATACAAGCTTCCTGTGCAACAACGTTGACGATTTTCCACAATGAGCATGAACAATGGTTAACGTAGTAAAAATGTTCACGACAAATTGANATACATTTTTGGACGCGTGCTGTACTTAAGCTGGCAAAGAACTTGTTTCGCATGACAACCAATAACCTGTAGTCTCTGTGCTTGGTGATGAGTGATATGAACCAGTCATAGCGTAGCGTAGTAGCGTGGTTTAGGAATCAGTTACCTACAGGGAAGATCATTGGGCACTGAGCCTCGCAGAGTACAGCACCGGTCAAATATAAGCTTCCCGTGCAACAACGTTGACGATTTTCCACAATGAGCATGAACAATGGTTAACGTAGTAAAAATGTTCACGACAAATTGANGTGCAACAACGTTGACGATTTTCCACAATGAGCATGAACAATGGTTAACGTAGTAAAAATGTTCACGACAAATTGAGCACTTTTGATATCAACCTTAGAAAAAAAAGTCACTGCTCCTACGTGTATAAATTTTAACGGATGCACTGAGTGACATGCGCCTAGTTAAGTTGGTAAGGATGGAGGGAAAGTAGTCCCGTATCTTAACGTCGAACAAAAAGTGTCATTTAACCATTTGTGATAACTGAAATTATTATCTTTCGCTTTCTGTTTATATATATATATATAATTTTATAATAATTCATTTGACCAATGCATGAATAGAGTTATGAGAGCCATGGCAATGTTAATTTTACATGTGGTGGAAGAATACGCAACGTGCCTAGAAGTAGACCTTGGTTTTCAAAAGCGCTCGGTTTACCGTGAACAGTCTATACGTATTGTGTGCGTGTGTGTGTGTAGGTTCGTGCCGGAGTCGATCAGGTGGCTGCTGGCGCAAGGACGTGGGGAGGAGGCGAGGCAACTGCTGGAGAAGGCTGCCGACGAGAACAAAGCGACGATCCCGAGGGAGATCCTGGATCGACTGGCTTCCTCCCGCGACAAGTCCGCGTCGTCGGGCGAGCCCAAGCCCTCGCTCTTCGACCTCGTGAGGCACCCCAACCTCCGCAGGAAGGCCCTCAACATCTTCTTCTGCTGGTGAGTTGCAGCGCGGACCGCTCGCTATAACTTCCCGCCGTGACGCGCAAAGGGAAAACACGTCTCCCGCCCCCTCTCAACTAGCACTTTATCCTATCATAATAAAGAGCATGATTCCTATCCTCTGTCTCCTGTAGCATTTTCTGTAAACATGATAATGCANTCATAATAAAGAGCATGATTCCTATCCTCTGTCTCCTGTAGCATTTTCTGTAAACATGATAATGCATGAAGCAATCTTTAATTCTTTCCTGTCGAAAGGGTTTTTACGGTGACTATTCCCTTTTTTTCCCTTTCTCTTCTAACTATAGTTTAGCTATAAGTACACTTAGGAAGGTTATCATGACCAAAAGCAGGCCATGTCAGCCCAATCTCTCTTTGCCGTGATGCATGTCTCCTTGCATGATTCTCCCTTCCTTGTAGGCGTATGGGGCTTAGCCCTGAGACGCACTTAACTCCCGTCCCTACCACGGGCTCATATAACACTTAGTTTTAGAGTAGTTAGTTTAAAAAAAAAAAACACGTCAATTTGGTCCTCGGAAGTATTTACACTTGCCCATCATCCCCTACTCTGCGTACGTGAAAANAAAAAAAAAACACGTCAATTTGGTCCTCGGAAGTATTTACACTTGCCCATCATCCCCTACTCTGCGTACGTGAAAAGTGACAAGGTCTAGCTTCACACGGGGATAAGAAGAGAGTTCGATGTTATGCTCGTCGATTTCTTTTGTCTACGTGGGTAGGTTGCTGCGACTTTGCATTTAAAAAAAAAAGCAGACGTGAAATTGTAATACGATACCTCCTTTAACTTTTGACGAAAATGTCTTCCTAAAAAGTGGATATAAAATAAAAATTTTAGCCTTGTTTACTAAAATTTATTTAAAAATAATTATTTGCAGGAGAATAGAAGCAAGCGTTCTTTACCCATATCAGACCGTCTTCAATTTATGGGCTAAAGTGTTGCAAATAATCAATTTATAATGCGTGCAGTGTTTAAGCCGTTAACACTTGGTTCGTCATCACAACCAATGAACTGCAGGCATTATGTTGGCGTTAGTGATGTGGAACAATCATAACGTAGAAACGTAGCGAAGTTTACGAATTAGTTATCGAACAGAGAAGACATTGGTCACTGAGCCACGCAGTGTACAGTACCGATCAAATATAAACTCTCTGTGCAACATGTCCACCACAGTGGGAACAGGGACTAAATGGGTTAGTGCACCCACCTTCTTGGCGCCTGAATCGTGGTGATGAGTAAATGAAATTCGCATTTCTCATGACCTGTTAAACGAAGTACCAATGACATGTGTTACTAACAATCGGAAATATAACCTTCCAATATACCTCGTGTATTGCGAAGAGTTTTTTGGAGTCTGTCAAAATATCCAAATACTCCATTTTCGGACTGATGCTTCANATACCTCGTGTATTGCGAAGAGTTTTTTGGAGTCTGTCAAAATATCCAAATACTCCATTTTCGGACTGATGCTTCATAATATTACTTACTGAATAGCTGCAAACTGATTAGTATAAGGGATAGCATGAAAACTATCAGACACACTTTAATTGACGGTTTCGTGTGTTGCAAACAAAATAATTTATGATGCATCCTGTACTTAAGCCGACACAACACTTGCTTCGTTGTGACAGCCAAAGAGCTGTAGGCTCTATGCTCGGCTACAGTTATATGAACCGATTATGATCTAGACCAATAAGACGGTTTGCGAATCATTTACACACACGTAATATGATTGGTCACTGTACTTCGCTGTGTGCAGTACAGGTACAATAATGCCTACGCGTGCGTAATGTACACAATCGTGTACACTGGGTTTGAATGGGTTTAATTAAGCTACAGTTTCCCCGCTTGTGAAATGAAATGTTCACAGTACAGATTCCCGTAGTTGCATGCAATATGACGAGAAGACTGCACACTAATTCAGTGCATATCCTGTAAAGGGGATTGGGTCTTTGATGCACGTGGTACTTTTATCCTTGTCGCTCCATTGAGTATGTGCCTTCTAACGTAAAAATAGCTCCACGCAGACAGGCGTATTGTTGTTGAAATGCAAACTTCGGGAAAAATTAAGTAAGTAATGATTCTCGAGAAAAATCGTAGTCTTCAGCTGGGGCTCTGCACAAAATTAAATCTTTATCTTACTTTCTCAAAGACTATAAGATATCAACATGAATTTTTGGGGTTCTGAGTTATATAACTTGTGTAATGTATGTTTTATAAAGTGTATGTAATGTATCAGGAATGTATGACCTACCTGGAACTCTGACCCACAATCCCTCGCTATGCTAAATCCCATCCCGGCTTATTTTCTTAAGACACGTGATAATTAAAAACATCCAACCACGAGAGAGGATCAACGCTAAATTTTCTTGAAATAATTCTACAACTTGTCGTAAAATCGTTTTGGTGAAAATCACGAGCCAATTCATCTTACATTATGAACTGGCCTGATAGTAACATAATTGTGTTTAGTAACGCTTTATCNATACCTCGTGTATTGCGAAGAGTTTTTTGGAGTCTGTCAAAATATCCAAATACTCCATTTTCGGACTGATGCTTCTTAAGATTACGTACTGAATAGCTGCAAACTGATTAGCATAAGGGATAGTATGAAAACTATCAGACACACTTTAATTTACGGTTTCGTGTGTTGCAAACCAAATATTTTATGATGCATACTGTACTTAAGTCGACACAACAATTGCTTCTTTGTCACAGCCAATGAGCTGTAGGCTCTATGTTCGGCTACAGTAATATGAACCAATTATGATCTAGACCAATAAGACGGTTTGCGAATCACTTATACACAAGTAAGATGATTAGTCACTGAACTTCGCTGTGTGCAGTACACGTCCAAGAATGCCTACGCGTGCGTAATGTACACAGTTGTGTACACTGGGTGTGAATAGCTTAAATTTAGCTACGGTTTCCCCGCTTGTAAAATGAAAGGTTCACTGTGCAGATTCTCGTAGTTTCATGCAATATGACGAGAAGACTGCACACTAATTCAGTGCATATCCTGTAAAGGAGATTGGGTCTTTGATGCACGTGGTACTTTTATCCTTGTCGCTCCATTGAGTATGTGCCTTCTAACGTAAAAAAATTGCTCCACGTATACAGGCGTATTGCTGTTAAAATGCAAACTTCGGGAAAAATTAGGTAAGTAATGATTCTCGAGACAAATCGTAGCCTTCAGCTTGGGCTCTGCACAAAATTAAATCTTTATCTTACTTTCTCAAAGACTATAAGCTATCAACATGACTTTTTGGGGTTCTGAGTTATATAACTTGTGTAATGTATGTTTTATAACTTGTATGTAATGTATGAGGAATTAATGCCCTACCTGGAACTGTGACCCACAATCCCTTGCTATGCTAAATCCCATCCCGGCTAATTTTCTAAAGACACGTGATAATTAAAAACATCCAACCACGAGAGAGGGTCAACGCTAAATTTTCTTGAAATAAGTCTACAACTTGTCGTAAAATCGTTTTGGTGAAAATCACGAGCCAATTCATCTTACATTATGAACTGGCCTGATAAGTAATATAATTGTGTTTAGTAACGCTTTATCTGTGCCCCGCTATCGGCACATGCAAACAAACAGTTACATTNGGTCAGACTACTCGCCTCCCACCCTGGAGAACAGAGTTCGATTCCCGGCGGGTCACTCCCGGATTTCCACACGTGGGAATAGTGCCGGACGATGCCGCTTGTCGATGGGTTTTCTCGGGGATCTCCCATATCCCCATCTCTTACATTTCGATGCTGCTCGATACTCGCCTGACAGCCGCCGAAATCACTCCACTCCACTTTATTTTTACACGAGGCTGAAGGACACGTTTCGGACAGGAAGAAGAAAACAAAGGACTGTTTTCCAAGACGAAAAAAAGTGATGAAATGTAATTTCTTTGTTCGTGTAGGTTCGTGAACAGCGGCACGTACTACGGGCTGTCGTGGAACACGTCGAACCTGGGAGGGAACGACTACGTCAACTTCATAATCTCGGCTGCAGTCGAGTTCCCGGCTTTCTTCTTCCTACTGGCAACCTTGAACCGGTGGGGCCGCAGGACCGTCCTCTGCGGCTGCATGCTGGTTGGCGGAGTGGCGCTTCTGCTCACCATACTGGTGCCTTCTGGTGAGTCCTCGTCCTCGTCCACTTCTAGAGACCCTCCTCCCATTTCGCACCAAGCGAGTTGAGCCAAGAGATCTGGGCGGCTCTTAAAAACGAGGTCTCGACAGCCGATGAGAGTGAAACGAGGTGAGTATGGAGCAGCGCCGGAATGCAAAGGCGGAGGAAAACGGGACATCCCCGAGAAAACCCACCGACCAGAGTTATCGTCCCGCACGATCCCCACTTGCGAAAATCCCGTGAGTGAACCGGCACGAATTTAACCTGTTTCGCCTTGGGGGGAGGCGAGCAGCCTAACCGCTCAGCCACCGCTGGCAAAGACCACGTTTTCCGTACAGGTGAAAGTGTAACGTGAAGGAAGACATCGTACCACGGGCGGGTCTTACAGGTGGCAATGGGTGCGTGTTGCAGACATGAACTGGCTGGTGGTGTCGCTGGCGATGGTTGGCAAGATGGGCATCACTGCCTCCTACACGACGGTCTACATCTTCTCTACGGAGCAGTTCCCCACGGTCATCAGGAACGTGGCTCTGGGCACGAGCTCCACCAGCGCGCGTATCGGCGGCATACTGGCTCCCTGCGTCAACCTACTGGTGAGTCTCGAGCCACAGAATATCCATCAGTACAGAAGAGGAACAACCCCTTTGTACGAGCTTCGGGCGTACACGCACAGAAAACTGCCGTCACCGGCCAGCAACATCTCGGGGACGCAGTGTGGTGGAGAGATTTGGGTGGATCTTAACATCGGGGTCTTGAGACCCTATGTTGGTGAAGTGAAGTGAGTATGGAGTAGCGCCGGAATGCAAGGGCGGATGAAACTGGAGATCCCCGAGAAAACCCGCCGACCAGCGGAATGGCCTGGCACCATTCCCATATGAAAAAATCCTATGGTATAGAGCAACATTTATTTACTGTAAAGCAAATAAGATCAAATAAATGTTATTCTTTGCTATAAAGAAAACCAATGTTGACATATAAGTAGTGGAGAAAAGGCGACTTTGGCGCAAGAGGCTCGGAGCTGTTCATGCTCTGTCATTCCAGTCCGCCAACTTGGATCCATGTGACCTTGACCTTTACCTTTGACCTCGGTGACATTTTACCGACAAAACTAAAAAAAAATATACAAAAATCTAAAAATAACAAATAAATATTAAAAAATTATTTAAAAATTTATTTTAAAAACTTAAATTTCCGGAGGTTTCCACATTTCTCTTCACCCATACTCATTCCACCATCTTCGTAGTTGCAGTCCGCCATCTTGGTAGGCGTCAAAGCCAATGTCCGCTAACTTGTTTTCTTCCTTTGTCGTTTGTTTATTTAAACATTAATGGATCCTACATGAAGGATTAGATGGCCACCGGCGGACCGGAGTGACAGAGCACGAACAACTCCGACGCTCCGAGCCCCCGCCCCTTACGCCGAAATCGCCACTCCTCCCTATATACAAATAATCTTTGGACGTATTTTTTCACAGTGTACAAACTTGTGTAGACTTTTCCTTGCGAGAGCGTGTAAAATATGCCCCGACGTCACTGCACCCTAATCAGCCTTAGAAAGCGAACACGCGGAATTAGAAAGTGGCCAAGGCAAATGCTGTTAGTGTCGATATTCATAATTCCAATAATTTATCAAGATTTTTAAACAATATTGCCTGGATATGTTTGACAAGGCTTTTGCTTACAATAAACTTTAGATTGCTGCCATGACGAAGTTAGTAATTTCGTAACATGAAACAATTTAAACGTGTCTAAACTAAAAAATATATAACATGCGTTTGATGTGAGTAACGTCTAATTCCTAGGAACTAATCATTTTCGAGAAAACAGTTTCACTCTGGCTACACTTCAATATCTTACGTGAACACCTACAGTTTTCCTTTTATTGGCCGCGTGTTTGTGAGAAGACACTGTTGTATTTTACTGGGCCAATCAGGATTTGTTTACTCCAGTATGGGATGTATAATTCGTGGAAAGGCACTTAATACTTAAAACAGTTTAAACTATCCAATCGCGAAAGTGGACATAAGCTAAGTTGTTTTGAAATACAAACAGATAGGAAACCTGTCCGCGAAAATCGTGTCGTATTACAAATTCATAGGGGCCGCGGTGGTTTAGTGGTCAGACTACTCGCCTCCCACGCAGGCAAACCGGGTTCGATTCCCAACGTGGTCTCTCCCAGATTTTTGCATGTGGGAATCGTGCCGGATGATACCGCTGGTCAGCGGGTTTTCTCGGTGATCTCCCGGTTTTCCCGCCCTTGCAATCCAGCGTTGGTCCCTACTCACCTCGTTTCACCCTCATCGGCTCTCAAGACCTTGATGTTGAGAGCTACTCCACTCCACTAATTCATAATATGTAAGAAAGTTCGCTAAAATTTAAGTATCTATAATTGGTTATTTAAAGTTGTCTGTAAGAAGCGAATCTTACAACATTCAAGACTCATACAGAATATTTTCTCTGTCAGTAGTAATTTTTAGATATCGTGTCATTTCGCGTTGTAAGTCACTACTCAAGTAGACGACACACGAGTNTCTCTGTCAGTAGTAATTTTTAGATATCGTGTCATTTCGCGTTGTAAGTCACTACTCAAGTAGACGACACACGAGGACATGCCAATTGCACGCGTTTTATTTGGACCTCAGCTCATTTGATGCGCACTGCAGAAAGCAAAGATAATAGCAAACTTTCAGTATTCCAGTGGCTTCATTCCGTGTGGCCGGGTGGGAAAGGAGGTTAAGTTCTGTTTGGTCTGTGGTGGCAGCCAATGAACGAGCGACGTCTGCTCGAGTGTGTAGACATTTGTGGAGACTGTCTTGATGCCATNTCTCTGTCAGTAGTAATTTTTAGATATCGTGTCATTTCGCGTTGTAAGTCACTACTCAAGTAGACGACACACGAGTACATGCCAATTGCACGCGTTTTATTTGGACCTCAGCTCATTTGATGCGCACTGCAGAAAGCAAAGATAATAGCAAACTTTCAGTATTCCAGTGGCTTCATTCCGTGTGGCCGGGTGGGAAAGGAGGTTAAGTTCTGTTTTGTCTGTGGTGGCAGCCAATGAACGAGCGACGTCTGCTCGAGTGTGTAGACATTTGTGGAGACTGTCTTGATGCCATCTTACAAAGTGAAACGTTAGTAAGGTCTCCGGCCATTTACTTTCCTGACGTCGTCCAAATTTATTTCTCACGGCTACTTTTTAGTGACCAATTATTTTAATGTCACGTAAATCCACAGACGTTGCGTGTCGTAAAGGTTTCTTTGTAATATGATTGGCGGATAACAACTGCTAATCAGGTATGAAAGCCTGTCAATTTCAGTGTTCAACAAGTCATGTAACGTATACTTTCAGCCAGGCAACCTTCCGCCCGAAGTGAGGTCAGATGTTAAATGTTACTTTCTACTACCACGTTAATATAAATGCATTGTCTGCAAGCCAGCCAACCTAAGCCAATTTCGGCTCCAAAATAGCAGAAGCGTGACTCGTGAAACGTGTCGCACAGTAAAAAATTTCGTACTTTTGCAGAGAAATATACATGGAAAAAGTTTCCAACCAGTTTTAGTACCACAACAGGAAAAAAGTGCAAATTTTACAACAAACATTTACATCTGTGAGTAATGGAAGAAAGTATTATATTTCTGTACTAAGCAAGTGCTGATCGATTAACTCTACCCAGCTACTCCTTGGCACTCATTAAAATATCTATAGGAATTCGAAAATTGTGAAACAGTACTTACAAACCTTGCACACCTCAAAACTGCACTTCAGGAAAATTACAACTTATTTATAACGATTTATAGTGAATTACACTGGCCTGGTTCTAAAACCTTGGTTCATCCCTCTGATTCACCACAACTCATTAATTAAAGTTTCAGTAAGAATAATTTGACTTATTGAAATCCCCGTTTGAGATTTAGTGTGTATCTTAAGGGGAATCTTCCCCCGCCAAACTAGATTCTCGACTTGTCTAGCTTAATTATATTTAAAAAATATATATATTTCCGAAAGTACCACTATGCCCAACTAACTATTGACCTTACACTGCAATACAAACAATACAAGGTAACTATGAACTCATAATAATGTCACAATCATGTCAAAATTTGGCAAAATTAATATAGTCTACTCGCGATTTCCTCGCACTTTGTGAATAAAATCTTTGAAAAATCATCCCATATATTGTGCGAGTGGTTGTTTCCAAAATAAGTTGTGTCTCACAATCGGTTTGTATTTGTGTTAACATAAAAGTACCTTATCTTTGTTTGAAATGAAATTTTACTTATGTTTGATGTGCAAAGTGTTACATTTTATTTGTAACTAATACGGAATATAAACAGAGAGAAAATGTGTGTTGGTAATGCCTAGCAGGAAATCTTATTACAACGAGTGCGCACGAATTCAGTGGATTGTCATTTTGGTGTAGTTTTCCATACTCGATTAAGCTTTGTTTGCATGAGGCGGAGGAATATCCCGGAAGCCCTACTTTCAATACACATCCGCTTCTGACTAGCGATCAATGGACTGCACTTGAACTCAAGAGAACGTTCTGAATTATGACTTATGACCCGGATATAATCAGTAACATTTCAGTGACTGCACTGAGTAACATTTGTTTCAGGATTAACTTTACAATTTTGCAAATTTTCTTTGTAATTAATAGAAAGTTATCTTATGGAGGCCATAAAAATTGTTTGTTGACGGTTAATTAAGCACTTTAAAAATCTACTTTTAAAAATGTCACTGTTCCGTGATTTATTTTCTACAATCTTTTTATCAAAATAGTTCTTATTTCTTTTTTGTTAAATATTAAAATAATAAACCAAAAAGAAACAAAACTAAAAAATTAATTAGAATATTTATTTTGAATTCTTTATCCTGCATGTATTTTAACGGGGCACACTGACTAGCATGCCCCGTGAAGTTGGTAACTACGGAGAGAAAATAGTTCCATTTCTTAACTTTAAATTAAAATTGTATGACGAATACTGAATATATAATTTTTTTACTGTCTGTTTTTTTTAATGCACACAGGTGTGAAGAATAGCACATTTGTAAAACGTTTGCTTTTCTAAGAATGTTACAGTTTCACTTGATCGACGCGAGAACAAAGTGATCAGGCCCGTGGCAATGTTAATTTTACGTGCGGCGGAAGAACACACAATGTGAACACGAGTAGATCTTAAGCAGATCTTTCGCCAAGTGCTCTGTGTACAGTATCGCTGGAACTGATTTCGAAACTTCCGAGCGCATTACAGTAACTGTAACAAATATCTGAAGTGAATTTCGCTTCGTAAACCGTGGTTGTTTGCGCTGTGCTTGCAGGCTGATCACTGGCAGCCGCTCCCGCTGCTGATATTCGGATCGCTGTCGGTGGCGTCTGGTCTGCTGACTCTGACACTGCCCGAGACGCTCAACAAGAAACTGCCGGACACCATTATGGAAGGCGAGCAGTTCGGCAAGTGAGTACCGCGTGACGTATGAGTGACGTATGAGTGACGTACCAGTGACGTATGAGTGACGTACCAGTGACATACCAGTGACGTACCAGTGACGTACCAGTGACGTACCAGTGACGTACGAGCGACGTACGAGCTACGTACAAGCTACGTACAAGCTACGTACGAGTGACGTACGAGCGACGTAAGAGTGTGGTGTCTTGGTCGCAGAGCTCACCAAATCATAACTGAACATGAGCTCGTCTCAGGGATCGCCATTTCATAAATTAAGTCGTTCAGTCCTTGTGTCGATGATTGGGGACATGTTGCAGATGAAGGATGTGTATATACATATATATAATATATACTATTCTTAGTATCTTCACACTTTTTGAAGCAAATTTTTGAAAAATCACCCCACGTATGCGGTGCTTGGTTGTTTCTAAATATGCCGTGTATTACAAGCGTTTTATACTTCCGTTGACATAAAAGAACCTTCTTTTTGGTAAAATTGAACTTTTGCTATACCTATAAATTTTAATATTAATTTTATAATTGATATAAATAAAAACAGAGAAAACATATGTGTTGGTAATGCCTAGTAAGAAGTATTTCCCATGCGAAATGTTACTAAACTGAGTGTTCGTGAATGCGGCGCGTTGTTCCCTTTGGTGTAATTTTCTAGACTCAGCTAAGCGGTGCTTGCAAGAGGCAGAAGAATAGCTTGAAAAAACAACTTTAGCCCTCTAGTAGGGCTTCAGCAAAGTTAGTCGTGACCGTGAACGGACTCTTATGTTCCGCATTGTACACAACAAGGAATCATTCGCCGGTCTTAGCAGCGTCTACCTTGTGACACCTGAATTTTTGAAGGTCCTGTACCTCTCGTCTGTGAGTGGTCGATGCTGACATTGACGAAAACACAGTACTTCGCTCACTGGTTGCGAGAAGCATGTTCGACACAAGTACAGCACCCATCAAGAAATTTAACGATCGCGAAACTTGAGCTCGTAAATTAATTCGGGACTGAAAAGGATTAATGCTTAAGGTGGTCGCGTACCTGGCGATTACGCACATTCGAAACATAATTTTAATGCCCTCCAACACAGATAAAAATGGCTTTATTTTTAGACTGGTATTTGTGCGAACCTGATAAATATGCGAACCTGATAAATAAAGAAACTACGACAGAGGCAAGCACTGGACTTCACTACAGCGCCGCGTCCAATAAAATTATAGGATGACCGCTTAAAATCACGTTCAGGAGAGTCGCCAGTTGAGCGCCTTGCGGGTAGAGGCGATACCGCTTTACATACGCCAGTCGGCGTCGCCAGTAACGTTTAATCGATTTTTGCCTCACACAAACACGCCCCTCGCTAGGCGTCCTCCTTAATTGTGACAGTGCCTTAGTCCGCCTGAAGGTGGGAACAAAGTTCTGTACAAAATTTAGTCTACTCGCGGTTAATTACGACTTCTCAGACGACCTGCTGAAGTTCTAATTTCGGGCCACTCGCTACGTATCCTTCCGCAACATGTAAACAAGTCTGGAAGAAAGTGCCAAGGAGAAACCTGCGCGCCGTATTCATGCGCCAGACAGACACTCAAAACTGAATATTTTCCGTGCATAACAATGAAATGTTTTTGCAAAATTACTGCATTCCTGAAAACTTTAGTATTGTTTGAGAAACGTCCACTTCACAAATACAATTTAAAAATAAATAGTTTCTTACTAGTAATTATTAACATACCTTTTATCGCTAGAGAAAGTTTTACGTAATTACAAAATAACGAGTCTGTGGGCCATCGAAGCGATGGTTACTGCGAATGAGTTTTTTTCAATCTCACTTTTTTTTTAAACACATAACCCCAACTTAACAAGGCCTCCAAAACTAACCTATCATATTGAATGAATGCTTGTTTTAATTGTTTAAACAAACTTAACCTGTGACACATGTTTCCCGGAACATGTCCGGCTTTTCGCACCTCCTCCCCTCTTGTACCTGATATACAATGGTATAACAAGAGACATCTTTCAGAGCCTAAGATTCCAAATCATGGACAGCCCGGCACCACCACCAAGGTCTCTGGGAAAACATGCCCCTCCATCCAATTGCCCTAACCTGTGACACTAGTTGAACGAGTGTTTTTGCAGATTAAACTAACCTAGGGTAGTTGGGGAATAAATTACTTTTCACACGCTCATGTGCAGTATCCACGGCGTAGACTGTCCACAGACGCCTAATACAAGATGTATCTCAATTAGAGCAACAATACTTCGGCTGCAGGTCAATAACGAAAAAAGAATGTGAAAACGTATATACGAAGTATGGTCTAAAGTGAATCCTGAGGGTAGGACATATCTTTGAAGTTGGACCTGAAACACTAGTTTATTACAACTGGAGATGGAATACTGAGTATGGTCTATTCGCGGTTTCTTCACACTTTTTGAATCATACCTTCGAAAAATCACCCCACGTATAACGTGTAAAGTTATTTTCCAAATATCCTATGTATCACAAGCGTTTTATACTTTGTTAACATAAAAGTATCTTATTTTTTGTTAAATTGAAGTTTTACCTGTAATTTATTTATACATGATAATATTTCATTTGTAATAAATATTAATAAAAACAGTGAGAAAACACGAGTGTTGGTAATGACTAGTAAGAAATTGTTCTTATGCAAAATATTATTACAACTGAGTGCGCACAAATTCGATGCGTTGTCCTTTGGTGCAATTTTATATACTTAATTAAGCTTTGTGTATGTGAGGCGGAGCAATATCCTGGGAGTAGAAGTTTAGCAGGGCTTCAGAAACGTGTGAAGTAATCGAGAATGGATTATATATGGATAAAGTGTAAAGTAAATTGTCACTTGCGGGTTAATAATCCATATTTTAAATCCCAAGTTTGCTACAGTGTCATGGAAATTAAGTCGAAATTAGGGGAGTAACCGTAATTATTTCCAAGAAATAATTCGATGACAGCGACAGACAGGCGTTGTGGCGTTTACAGATCTTTGTTCCGTTGTACATATACTGACATTAAATGTTCCATCCTAAAAAGTTACTCCAGTATTTGTAATAAACTACACTGAAGAGCCAAAAAAACTGGTATAGGCGTGGGTATGCAAATAATAGAGGTATGGAACCAATCATAGTAATAGCTAGATCAGATACTGCTGCTACAATGACAGGTTATCAAGATTTAAGTGAGTTTGAACGTGGTATTATAGTCGGCGCACGAGAGATGNAACCCTTTCTCAAATTGGTGCAGATTGGATTTGTGGACTGCCCTGCAGGATTCATGGTGTGAATTGCCTTCTGCAATCCTTTTAGACATTAGTCGAGTCCATGCCACGTCGTCTTGCGGCACTTCTGCGTGCTCGCGGGGGGCCCTACACGATATTAGGCAGGTGTACCAGTTTTTTTTGGCTCCTGAGTGTATATTGGCACCGTTGTAACTTAGGACTTGGGAGCTCTGTCAATGTCGGGCGGCCACTTTTCTCCCCGGGGAAGGTATCAATTGTACGACGACGGCACGTCAGGTGGGAGGGAGTGCTTGCAGATTCGTCTGACCGCTTGATTGGTGCTTTGCAAGTCGTTCTGTCTCTCTCTTTCACTTGGGTAGGCGGAGCCCAGTCCTTTCTCGGACCTGAGACACTATAGTCGCGCCGGCCGAACTTCAAACATGTGTACCGCCCTTAGGAGTATATTTAGAGCACATGTCGTATATATATGTTTTCACGTTGGTGTTAACGGAAGTATGTAAAACGTTTGTAATATAATTTTTACTCAGGGAATAATGTCATACGTGGTGTTTATTTTCTAAAGGTTTTTATTCAGAAAGTGTGCGCTCTTAATTCGAATCACTGATTCGCAATGAAATTCAACTACTAGAATCAGTGAAAATGGCTGTACTTAGAAATCGTGGGAAACCACTGATTGTTTTAGTGAAACAATTTTACTGATTGTNATATATATATATGTGTGTGTGTGTGTGTGTGTGTGTGTGTGTGTGTTTTTTCACGGAAGTATGTAAAACGTTTGTAATATAATTTTTACTCAGGGAATTCATGTCATAGGTGGCGTGATTTTCTAAAGGTTTTTATTCAGAAAGTGTGCACTCTTAATTCGAATCACTGATTCGCAGTGAAATTCAACTACTCGAATCAGTGAAAATGGCTGTACTTAGAAATCGTGGGAAACCACTGATTGTTTTAGTGAAACAATTTTACTGATTGTNGAATCAGTGAAAATGGCTGTACTTAGAAATCGTGGGAAACCACTGATTGTTTTAGTGAAACAATTTTACTGATTGTATGAGTGACAGCCAACTGCGTGCGGCGAATTAAATATTACTTTTATTGAGTTTAGCCATATCATTACGAGGAATAAACATATTTGCGATAGTCACTGTTTATATTATGCAATTTAACGTAATTTAAAATAAAGTAAAAATGTTTCACCCATATCATCTCGCTTCCAGACCGTTACCTTATAAATCGAACTACCATGCCAACGCAGACAACAAAGGGGAAAAAAATGTTTATTATATTTCTTTATCGAAAATATGTAGCTTTAATTTGTATGTTTTTTTTTTTTTTTACTGGTAAATTTAGGATTGTTAAACAAATAGTACGCATGAATCCACTCACTTCACTTTTAATGCAGTTTAAACCGCCAAACCGAGCGCTATGATTTATTATGTGAAAACGAAACGAAAGACGTAAAAACGGAATGAAAAACTGAATGTTCATGTTGCCTCCTAAAATTTTATTATAAAAAAACAAAACTCGCATTTGAAAATACACTAGTTTTATCGGTTTTATTTCTTTATGCTTTATTTAAATTGGTACACGTTGGTTAACTGACTCATCAGCAAAAAGCAAATCACTGAAAAACAGCGAATGAAAAGGTTGATGAATCAGTGGAAAATGTCATAGAATCAATAAGTGCAGGTAAGCTGGTATTTTTTCACTAATTCATCAGTTAGATTGACTGGAGTGACTGTTGAATAAGTAAGGTTGAGGCTACTTTTACTAAAGGTTGGTAATATCAATGTTAAAAGTTCGGAAAATGGAAANCTGTTGAATAAGTAAGGTTGAGGCTACTTTTACTAAAGGTTGGTAATATCAATGTTAAAAGTTCGGAAAATGGAAAATTGTTGCCACTAGGTAAGCGTTGGTGTCGCATTCGTACCAGATTTTCTCTATTTTCTAAGTTAAAAAACAGTATAATTGCATTAATCATAAATCAAATACAAAGTGATTTCGTGACTAATTAAAATCCTTCTCTTTTATACATAATTAACATAGTTTAAAATTTAATTAAAAGTAACCTTTTGGAACACTATGCACCTAGTGGCGGGAATTTTCCATACGGTAAAAATCTCCCGTTAGAGATATCGTTTTGTTCATAACTCGAATAGAATTAACCTTAGTCAGGTGGTGTTAACTGATTTGAAGTGTGAAACTCTCACTGGTTCGGACGTAGCGTGTGAGGAGGATATCGCGTGATTGTCGGTGTCGACTGGTGTTCCAGGAGCACGTCCCAGCAGCAGCTGACGGCCTGCGACAACCTGAGCCACGCGGTCACGTACAACACCGAGCCAGAGGACGGCGTGCAGAAGTACTGACCTCGCGAGCTTCCTCGCTCGCACTTGCCCCGCGGACTACGAGCGAGGTAGACCGGCCTCGCACGACCAATCCCCGTGCCTCGACACTCAGCTGCTTTCCCGCCAACACGTCCGGCAGAACAACGACATGGCTTGGATTTTAGGTTAGGAAACCGATTTGTAAACAAACGCTTAACAGACATTTCTACACTTCATCTAACCAGTTTGCATTACAGTTAGATTAAATTTCAAATTGGTAAAAAGTATTTTATTCACACAATAGTGATTGTCATTTAAAAATTAAGATGCAAACAAACACGTTCATCATTGTTGACCATGTGACTTTGACAGTTGTGTTCCTTTGGGGTAGGTCAAAGTTTGGTACGTGCGCAGAAGACGATTAAGCGGTCTACCTCATCTTTAGTCTACGACTTGGACACGTTCGGAAATACTACGGGTGGGGGTAGCTTCGCAATACGTCTAAGTCTCCGTGTCGTTTTAATTGCACGCTCTGTTTTAATTTTTAAGTACAGGAAGTGTTATACAGTTGTTATACCGCTAAGTTGAAGACGTGAGCAGATTTGTAAGGAAACAATGACCACATATGTGCGGACGTACCTGGTATCGACACGAAAGAGACACGGATACAGAAATGGGAAAATTTCGTGATTTTAAGAGTAGGATACTTGTTCTTGTGCACTTCATTCTCACCTATNGGGAAAATTTCGTGATTTTAAGAGTAGGATACTTGTTCTTGTGCACTTCATTCTCACCTATTCGTTCACTAACTGCTACCCCAGTGAGCGAGCAGTTCTACCGCAGATCACGTAGCAAGGATTTCCGTCCTTGCATTCTTGCACGTTTGTTTCTGATTCGAAGTCGTCCGGGCGTGTTTAGGTAACAGTGATCCGATTGCAAAAGTTGCTCACATTTGCACGTGTGTGAAGTGCAGCCTGTTCTCTCGTGAAATCGCGGAATTTTCCCATACTTAGTAATTCAGAACTTAGTATCAGTGTGTTATATTGTGACTTTATGGATAATTATGTTGAACAAATTTCTACAGAAAGGTTTGTACTGGGTTCCACCTGCAAATAAAGGGAAATACTTTGTCAACGATGACTACGATAAAGATCGTCAACATCATCCTTAAATGAAGATGACTATGTGCCATGTAGCACCGTGAAAACACATACTGTATTATTTTTATTCACATCTGAATATATTTTCTGCAAATACAGAAAATTTTAATTCCGAAGAAACTTTACTATGATAAGATATAAATATTTTCACAAAAAATCTGTAATATTACCGATCGTATGTTAAGATTTTACGTGCATGTTAATTCCGTAATGCATGCAAATGTTACTTAGTAAAGAAAGTTTTATTCAATGTGACAAGCATACTTCATCACAGGTACTCCTGTTTAATCGTAGAATCATCAGCCCATTTATTTCTGACGAAATATAGATGAGAAATAACAATTATCACGAGGCACAGGCCATAAAATATTTACTCTTGACAATCACTTAGGATTCTGGGCCATGTGTTGACTGTTGCTGTCGGAAGTAAGCGTTGAAACTAATAAAACATCTGCAAATATATCATATATGGCAGTCTGTGTATGGAAAGCTCGCGACTAAACAAGAGAGGAAATTAAAATACACCGAGAACGCTTACACCCTGCAGTAGATTTTCAAACAAGAAAATAATTTTTAAAATCAATAGTTATCAGTTTGATGTCAAGAGAGAAATTTGGTTCTTCCAGTGAGTATAGTCTGCTTGTGAATGAAAATTGAGTAGCTTCAACAAAACGATGGTTTTGTTTTAGTGCGCGAAACTTCATTGCAATGTATTTACGTGACTGTACCTTCGTTCGCTACACTTCTCTGAAAATGGCAAGCTCAGGCAGAAAGGAAACTGTGTTTATATTTTAGTTCGACGCATACTGAAAGACACATTATGCATTTGCTTTTAAGTATTTCCTATATTTGTAAGTCTTATTCTCCTGCCTACAGTGATTAACATCAAACAAAAATTCTTGGCTATTTTAGAGATAATTTATTATTGCTGTTTTCAGTTCACCAGTGTTAAAACAAACCTGTGGAACAAATGTTGTAACTTATGTTGAGGATTGACATACGAGAAGATATGTGTACTATTAAAGTTGATACTGTGTATCGGCTGTTTTTATAGATAAAATTGTTCGTATGATGTCTGAAATAATATTATAAATGTATATTATAAATTTTTTTAAATAAATATNCTGTTGAATAAGTAAGGTTGAGGCTACTTTTACTAAAGGTTGGTAATATCAATGTTAAAAGTTCGGAAAATGGAACATTGTTGCCACTAGGTAAGCGTTGGTGTCGCATGTGTATCAGATTTTTTTCTATTTTATAATTTAAAAAACAGGATAATTGCAAGAATCATAAATCAAATACAAAGTGATTTCGTGACTAAGTAAAATCCTTCTCTTTCATACATAATTCACATAGTTTAAAATTTTAATTAAAAGTAACCTTTTGGAACACTATGCACCTAGTGGCGGGAATTTTCCCTACGGCAAACACCTCTCGTTAGAGACATAGTTTTTTTCATAACTCGAATAGAATCAACCTTAGTCAGGTGGTGTTAACTGATTTGAAGTGTGAAACTCTCACTTGTTCGCATGTAGTTTGTGAGGAGGATATCGCGAACAGATCACAGCGGTGATTGTCAGTGTTAACTGGTGTTCCAGGAGCACGTCCCAGCAGCAGCTGACGGCCTGCGACAACCTGAGCCACGCGGTCACGTACAACACCGAGCCGGAGGACGGCGTGCAGAAGTACTGACCTCGCGAGCTTCCTCGCTCGCACTTGCCCCGCGGACCGCAGGCGAAGTAGACCGGTCTCGCACGACCAATCCCCGTGCCCCGACACTCAGGCTGCTTTCCCGCCAACACGTCCGGCAGAACAACGACATGGCTTGGATTTTAGGTTAGAAACCGATTTGTAAACAAACGCTTAAGAGACATTTCTATACTTCATCTAACCAGTTTGCATTACAGTTCGATTAAATTTCAAATTGGTAAAAAGCATTTTATTCACACAATAGTGATTGTCATTTAAAAATTAAGACGCGAACAAACACGTTCATCATTGTTGATCATGTGACGTCGACAGTTGTGTTCCTTTGGTGTAGTTCAAAGTTTGGTACGTGCGCAGAAGACGATTAAGCGGTCTACCTCATCTTTAGTCTACGACTTAACCACGTTCGGAAATATTACGGGTGGGGGTAGCTTCACAATACGTCTAAGTCGGCGTGTCGTTTTAATTGCACGCACTGTTTTAATTTTTAAGTACGGGAAGTGTTATACAGTTTTTATACCGATAAGTTGAAGACGTGAGCAGGTTTGTAAGGAAACAATGACCACATCTGTGCGGACGTACCTGGTATCAACACGAAAGAGTCACGGATACAGAAATGGGAAAATTTCGTGATTTTAAGAGTAGGATACTTGTTCTTGTGCACTTCATTCTCACCTATTCGTTCACTAACTGTTACCCCAGTGAGTGAGCAGTTCTACCGCAGATCACGTAGCAAGGATTTCCGTCCTTGCATTCTTGCAAGTTTGTTTCTGATTCAAAGTCGTCCGGGCGTGTTTAGGTAACAGTGATCCGATTGCAAAAGTTGCTCAAATTTGCACGTGTGTGAAGTGCAACCTGTTCTATCGTGAAATCGCGGAATTTTCCCATACTTAGTCATTCATAATTTAGTGTCGGTGTGTTATATTGTGACTTTATGGATAATTATGTTGAACAAATTTCTACAGAAAGGTTTGTACTGGGTTCCATCTGCAAATAAAGGGAAATACTTTGTCAACGATGACTACGATAAAGATCGTCAACATCATCCTTAAATGAAGATGACTATGTGCCATGTAGCACCGTGAAAACACATACTGTATTATTTTTATTCACATCTTAATATATNGATTTTGATTCACATCTTAATATATTTTCTGCAAATATAGAAAATTTTAATTCCGAAGAAACTTTACTATGATAAGATATAAATATTTTCACAAAAAATTTGTAATATTACCGATCGTATGTTAAGATTTTACGTACATGTTAATTCCGTAATGCATGCAAATGTTACTTAGAAAAGAAAGTTTTATTCAATGTGACAAGCATACTTCATGACAGGTACTCCTGTTTAATCGTAGAATCATCAGCCCATTTATTACTGACAAAATGTAGATGAGAAATAACAACAATCACGAGGCACAGGCCATAAAATATTTACTCTTGACAATCACTTAGGATTCTGGGCCATGTGTTGACTGTTGCTGTCGGAAGTAAGCGTTGAAACTAACAAAACATCTGCAAATATATCATATATGGCAGTCTGTGTATGGTGGTTGCCATGGAAAGCTCGCGACTAAACAAGAGAGGAAATTAAAATACACCGAGAACGCTTACACCCTGCAGTAGATTTTCAAATAAGAAAATAATTTTTAAAATCAATAGTGATGTCAAGAGAGAAATTTGGTTCTTCCAGTGAGTATAGTCTACTTGTGAATCAAAATTGAGTAGCTTCAACAACGATGGTTTTGTTTTAGTGTGCGAAACTTCATTGCAATGTATTTACGTGACTGTACCTTCATTCGCTACACTTCTCTGAAAATGGCAAGCTCAGGCAGAAAGGAAACTGTGTTTATATTTTAGTTCGACGCACACTGAAAGACACATTATGCATTTGCTTTTAAGTATTTCCTATATTTGTAAGTCTTATTCTCCTGCCTACAGTGATTAACATCAAACAAAAATGCTTGGCTATTTTAGAGATAATTTATTATTGCTGTTTTCAGTTCACCAGTGTTAAAACAAACCTATGGAACAAATGTTGTAACTTATGTTGAGGATTGACATACGAGAAGATATGTGTATACTATTAAAGTTGATACTGTGTATCGGCTGTGTTTATAGATAAAATTGTTCGTATGATGTCTGAAATAATATTATAAATGTATATTATAAATTTTTTTAAATAAATATAGTTATATTATGACATAATTTTGTAGTGCACCTGCTGTTTTAACTTGCAACTAAAAGTAGTTTACTTAATGACAAACTTGAAATATTATTTAGGCCTACCGTAGAAGAAAATAATAAGTCTGCATCCTTCAGCTGCGTCAAACAGAATATTCTGCAATATTTCTAATAAAGCTTGTGAACGATGTGTCAACGGTAAGTTTTAAAACCAAAACTCACGTAGATATACAAGCTGACTGAATTCAAGTTCACCTCACGTTTCCTTGGAATAAAGTTTCTCGAACTACAGAAGCATCTTAGACCTTACTTTATCTGCTGTTCTAGGCAAGAAGATTAGTTTCACCTCTTTGATATATAGTTGAACAATTTTATTCGATGACGTTCTGCAGCATGGCGAGATGTAACGTTACGCAACAACCACATACTGTAAAACAGTAAATTAATTTGACAGTTGCCAGAACTTGACATTTCTCTAAAGGCTCTTGTTTGTTCATTCACTGAAACTATATTGAGAAGCCATCTCCCATGCTGCAAGATTTATAGCTGACTCTCAAAGTATTTGCCTATGGCGTGACATAAAAAACTGTATTTCACGCGGTGCGAAAAAAAAAATCACGGAATATTCTTTTACATGGAATGAAAGCAAATAACAGTCGATATGCAAGGCAAAACTACGCGAAAACACATGCCGAATGAGAAAAGTAGGGAACTCTCAGTACTTACCGCGACATTTTTCAAATGATTCACAGTTAAATAAGAACTCTTGAAATGTGGCTGCATATATTTTGATGTAAAGACTAAGGTTTTATTGACGGTGAATAGCGATTGTGGTTCTACGCCTGGCCTTCTTAGTAAAGGCGAAATATTACCATTAGCTGCCATTGAAATCAATTTCTACTTCTTTGTGTACACACTAGAGTGCGAGGTGAAATATATTTGAGTTCCTAACAACGTTGGGATTATGACGGAAGGTTGCTTTCTGCACGTCCACGACCTCCGCCACTGCCGAAGAGCTACGAGAACGCCCGTGCAAACCCTTTCAGCTCTGTATCCACTACAGTAGACATGTTGCAGATGAAGGATGAACATGACAAGAACTGTACACATCTAGGATCATTGCCGAATGGGGCCAGTGTCTTCCCTGTCGTCAACGTGATGTGTGGACATTTTTACGGCTCGTGGTTCGTGAGTGGTTTACCCAATGACTAGAGACCGGAAACATTCGCGAGTTCAATGAACTGCAGGCTAGACTCTACAGTCTTATGTACAAATACGCCGACGTCAACTTCACATTGGTTGCCTGCTGTCACAGTGGAAGGCGATGATTGGACCAGCATTCTCCAGGAAGTGTCAAATACCGCGTGGGCCAACGGCTAAAGTTATATAAACGCAAGTGTTGTGAGTTCTAGCTTGTCCCAAAATGAATCCGCGAATTCTTCAGGTCTCTACCAATGACTCTCAAGCACCAAGCACATATTTCATTGGTTGCGTGAATGAAGAAAGAGTTGAATCAGTATAAGTACAGTACGAGGCAAAATATAATTTCATTGCAACACTCGACGATATTAATTAACGCGGGACTGACCGTGTTAAATAAAGCCCTTCAGGATTTTATATTGAATAAAAGTAGTTTACATGTCATGTCTTACTCCTAATAGCACATAAAGTAGTAAAAACACAAAAAACGTTTACATCATCCAATTATGAAACAAGCAAAAGGCATAAACTGAAAAACAACTTAAACAAAGGAATCTCATCAATTTCAATAACACAAAAAGGTCTTCTGAGATGCGTTGACAAACTTCAATCACCTGCTCTCAAGATCTCGATGTTAAGGATCGGCTTCACCCCTTTTGCAGAAATTCTTCGTTTTCGTGTCATAATTTCGGATTAATGGTAATTACTGGCAATGCACGAGTACTATTATAGAAAATATGCATTTTACGAGTTGTTTGATATTTCTGTGCGTAATTTTAATTGCGTGTTTTCTGATTGTTGTAAAAAGTAGACAACTTATTAATAAACTGTAAATACGTTCTCAACTTTTTACAACCAATAGATAAAAAAAATAAAAATTGCACACAAAAATATTAAACCACTCGTAAAATGTAAATTTACGTTGGGAGTAATGACTAAGACTCCAAAATTATGACGCAAAAACGAATAATTTCGGCAAAAGGGGAGAAGCTGAGCCTTAAGGGCTAACAAAATATCTTCACTCACTCACTCACTCACTCGGGAACAGATTTTCAATCTGCCCGAGGACGGCAAAATATGTCGGCAAAACGCCATCGTCATAGAGAAATAGTTTTCATATTTCAAGTGGATCACCAGTAAGCATAACACTTTTAAGCAAAACTACACGTTTTCTAGAATAATAGCCCGAAATAAAATTCTAAATGTCACATTACCACAAGCAGTTGTGCTGAACTTGAAATACTTTTGAAGTTTAATCATTCCTCTTGATGCCACGATGTTCAACTTTAAATTAAATGTTTTTCCATCACGGCTTGTACTTACATACTAATTAGTTGATAAACAAACTGTTTGCGGGCTACTTTCGCAATTCTAATTTATCATTACGTAATATCTTATTAACTTTTTTTTTTTACTTCTTGGTGTGTAATGGAGGAAATCATATTTTACATTTATTCTTTTTGCAAAGAAAAATATTTACAATTTATTTCCATCACTTTGTCTCTAAGCGGAGAAATAGTTTTTGTCATAAGCTATATATACATTTCACTGCTAAAATTGTGTGGGCATTTAGCTTTCTATAATACTTCTAAAAGGAAATTATAGAATTATTTTCGAACAAATATAGAAAAAACATATTGTAATGAGTAATTTACTGATCACCCAAACACCGTATCCTACAAAGAATAGTCTAAAATAAAAAAACGCAAACAACTTATCTTATTAATTTTATACGAGACGTAGTTCACTTCACGGCTGCAAAAACTTTCATTAGCGTAACTGAAAAAAAGATAAGAAAACTGGCAGTTTGTGTACTGTTAGCGTCTAACTGGCTACAGCCTGCTGCGTATGATTCCTCATTGGCTGGGCTACCCACTGTCGAGTGCGCTGCCAGACGATGATTGGCGAACGGCGTTCCGACATCTTGCTGGCCGGTGACGTCATTCTGTTCGCGTGTGTGGCTGGAGCTTGCGCATTACGCCTCTGTTTCACAAACACGTGCAGAATGTTCGGGAACTCAGTAACCAAACTCCGGACATAGCATTTTAACGTGGCGTACGCACGTCGCCCTGTTAGTCGTTTGAAACTTGCTTGAACTGAACTGTTTTTTGGGCGCTGAGCTACGAAGGTGCAAACATTTTTCCGTCACTGAGTGTAATCTGGTGCCCCAGTCGTTGCCACCGCCAACTCCACGAGCTGCATATTCGGCGGACAAACCTTGAGCTAGGCCTCAATTGATTGCGAGGCTGTTCCCTGTGTGTGTGTGTGTGTGTGTGTGTGTGTATATATATATATATATATATATATATATATATACACACACACACACACACACACTCCTCATCTTCAACTTACGTTGCTTTACTTGTATGCATCTTGCTAAAATAAAGTTTGAGACTTATATATGTTTCTAGGCTATCTCCGCAAAGATTTTTCGACATGAAAACTATAAGTACNGGTATAAGTATTTATGGGGTTATACGGCAACCCTTACCAAGGTATGCAGTCTGGGGTTTTGATTATATTATTATTATTTTTGGAGGCAGACATTTTTTTCGGATTTGGTCGTTTGTTTCTTGAGGTACCTAATTACCGTGTTTTTTTTCACGGAGTGCTGTAATTTTACGTCTGTCAGTAACTTGTAATATTTCTGTTAGGTCTGAGTAGACTAGAGTGTGATTATTACTGCAAGGCTGGTACGATCCACTACCTTGAGGCGCCTTTTCCCCTCATACCTTTTCCTGTGTTTCCGTTCTTGTTTTATAATTGAGTTGAGATAGCGGTGCGCATCAAGCCCGAAGTCTAGGAGTACCATTTGTTAATGCCTTCCAATTTGACTGCTACCTTCGTGTGCGTCGTGCCGTTAATGTTCCATTGCCTTTGGTGTAGTTGTGGGCCGACAAGGAGGGGGTTTTGTCTCCCACTTATGTTTAGATTGCTTTTGTCCCGTTTGTTTCACATTTTCCAGTCAGTGCACATTAAAGTCATTGAATGTTGAGCATTTTATTTGTTGCATATGGGGGTTTAATTAAATTTTTGTGTTTTTAAAAAATATTTTCTGGTTTATCAGGCAAACAAACAAAAATAAAATACTGTGTTTTACCATAGTTACTACATTGATTTATTGTATTACTGTAAAAATAAAATCCAATTATTGTTTTGTAAATACTTTCATTATACTTACCTTGTTTTTCACACTCATTTTACCTTTACATACCGTCACACTCAGTCATACTTAAGTCTGTGTACGTCACTATGCTTAACACCACAGTGTCGCATTGGTACGTTTCTTTGGACCAATAGTAACACAAAAGGCTTGTACACCTATATCCGGCAATGTATTTTTATATCAAATAATTGTGTTCGAAGTTGCGGCCTACAACGCCTGGAGAACAAGGCGGTGCGATCATGCGTGTAGGACAAGTTGCATGGGACGTAGGCGCACGACACTGCATATGTAATAATTTAGTATCGCGAGCTTACGACCTATGCAACTTGTCCTACATGCATGGTCGCACATGCCTTGTTCTCCAGATGTTGTACGCTGCAACTTCAAACATAATTATTTGATATAAAAATACGTTTTCGGATTTAGGTGCAAAGGGCTACTGTGTTACTTTTGGTCCAAATAAACTATATCTGGAGTTTGGGGACTGAGTTTCCGAACATTCTGTATACTTGCCTACTGTGGCCCCCCACTCTACAGTGCGTCTTCATCTCGGAATTTTTTTTATTTCAACCCACCACGGGAAAGTAATTTTCCCATTGATATTGTGATCATAAAGCTAACCAGCTGACCTAGCTTATATTCTAGAGCCGTTAAGTCTTTGCTCTTTCAGAGCTCGGAGCAAATGATTTGCCGATAAAGAAGACGTGTGCATTTTCCCCAATCCCGACGAAAATCGCAAATGTCTTGCTCCCTTTACATCTGCGTCTCTGGTCACGAACTGCATGTATCCTGCTTTAGCTGTGTGCGTACCTGTCCGACCCACCTGCCTCGCTCAGCCGGATATGTGGCTTCATCCGCCGTCTATTTTACAAAGCAAACTCCATGTACGTAAGCCAGCGCAGCAGCATATTCCAGGTAATGCTGTACCCAGCGAGATTTCTTCCGCAGACTTTAGTTTTTTTGATGTGTTTATTGAAACTGTTTGCGGTTTTATTACGTGTCGCAGTTAAAATTTTAAAAGCATCATCCCTATAAAATAATCCTCTTAAGCTTATCTCATACGTGTGTGTGTCTACGAATCTGGGTGAGAGGTTGGTTGTGTCCCTGTAAACTCGGCTATTATTTAACCAGTTTTAGATAAATCTGATATCTAATCAATCAAATCGGACTGCAGAACTCTCTAAGTCACCGTCTTAAGAGTGAGTTACTAAGTGTCTTTGAGAGTTTGCTATGAGTTATTTTCTGTAATGCTACCGTTGGAAAAATTCCCTTTCGCACCGTTATCAACACCAGCGATTTTTCAAATGCCGCCGTTATTTGTATTTCGCACATAGATTCATGTCTTGAGTGGTTTCTCACAAAAACCTGCTCAATCCCCGGCCGGGCCAATCCTGGAGTTTCGCAAGTGAGAATCGTGCCTGACGATGACGCCGGTCGGCGGGTTTTCTTCATGACCTCCCGTTTCCCCCGTACTTTCATTCCGGCGCTGCTCCATACTCACCTCGTTTCACCCTCAAGACCTCGATGTTAAGAGCCATTTCAACACTAAAAAAATATGTAAATAGTTTCTTGCCACTGCACATCAACCTCTTGTACGGCAGACATTAATGTTTACAATTTTCCTTTTTATTTTTTTTCCCCCCTATTCAACAATTGCCTTACATGCCCACACACCTGTCGCGCTCGCGGCGAGAATAAATTCGTTAATCTTGTCACGCGGGCGATTCTTGTCGCGTTCACGTTGCAGAATTCTCGATGCCGATTGACCAGGAAATTATTTCATTCACGTCACGCCCATCAAATCATGTCTGTCACGCTATTGTCATCCTTATCGTCACGCTCGGACGGTTGAGTGGTTCAGTTGAGTTGAGGGATTTGGGCGGCTCTTAACAACGAGGTCTTGAGAGCCGATGAGGATGAAATGAGGTGAGAATGGAGCACCACCGGAATGAAAGGGCTGGGGAAGCGGGAGATCTCCGAGAAAACCCGCCGACCAACGGCATCGTCCGGCACGATTCCCACTTGCGAAAATCCGGAGTGACCCGGGTGGGGATCTAACCTAGTTCGCCTTGGTGCGAGGCGAGCAGTCTAACCGTTCAGCCACCGCGGCCCCTACGTGGTTCAGGCGCCCAGTGCTCGGGATAGAGAGGGGAAAGACGCACGGAAACTGCTGTGGGACAAGACCGGGCTTTGCCCGTAAAATAACATACTGAATCATTCACAGGGTCTTAGTAACACTTGGGCTCAGAATAGTAAAACACACGGCAGCCTCGGTTGCTTCTTCGTTGCAAGACGAGCTGGAAACGGGCCTTTCTTTTCGTTGGCTGTTGTTTGGGACCATGTCAATTCGCGTTGTATTTAAAAGGCTGTTCACTGTAAACTGAGCAGTTATGGTTGTCTGCTTAAGATATACTTGTTTGCACACTATGTATTTTTCCACCATACGTAAAATTAACATTACCTGGTCACATTTTTCACGACCGGTCAAGTGAAACTGTAAAATTATATTAATAATAAATATTTTGAAAAATTGCTAATTTTACACTTACGTATATTAATTTTAAAAAAACAGAAAGCGAAATAAATCTTTCCAGTATTCACAAACGCTTACGTAACACTTTTAATTCAACGTCAAGCCAAGGAACGACTTTCCCCCAGTCGATACCAAAACAATACTGGTCGCACGCCAATCACGCACCCGTTAAAAAACAGGATGTTTCAGTAAAAGTGTGCAAAAATGAAACTGGGAACAGAGGCTGCAGCATCACAGAACGGCGTGGTCCGTGAGGCCAGCGAAAGGTGATATGGGCGTAAACGTGTGGGCAACCCATGTAGAATGTGAGGTTCACCTATCGTCAGCAAGGTGGCTCTGTCGTCTCTACGTTAATACAGCAGGTGCGTGCATAAACGACAGACGCAAAACTCATGCGGTATTTGAACGGATGGGGCAGAATTTCGTTCGCCGTTGTTTAGCTTGCGTAAAGGTTTGGTGGCCGTCACTTTGAGCAACTCTTGTGAAATACAAATTGACCACTCCGTCCAAGACCACTCCGTCAATGGAGTGGTCTTGTACAGTACTACCTGTCGACAATGTACACTCGCAATGTCAACAGTCCAAGTAACCAATACGGACACCTGCATTCGTGTTAATACTTGCTTACCCACATATCTCCTTACGTTGGATTCGCGGACCACACGTTCCCAATCTCAAAACGATCCGCGGTGCGTCCCCTATTCCCAGTTTTATTTTTGCACGCTTTTACTGAAACATCCTGTATATGCATGTAGGGCCAGTGATATTTTTCAAAGATTGATTTAAATAGTGCATATAAACCACGAACACCATATATAGACTGTTCATGGTGAAGTGAGTGGTTTTAAAGGCCGTGCTTAAAAGTTTCTTTCAGCTTATTTGTAGAGTGTTGCAGTGATTTATGAATTTTATAGCTCTCAAAGTTAGCGTCTGAGGTCACAATAAAATATAATATTTTGGTTATTATGTTGGTTAGAAGGTCTTTAAAGCCGTTTGGCCACGAAAAAAGTTATTTTGTATTTGCACTACATTCTGTTCAACTTTTAGACATCATCAGTGATTACTCTGTCCTCGTAAAAAAAACTCACAGTTGTCGCATGAATACATGTAAATATCAAAATTCTACTGTTTCACAAATGTAAAAATAATAAAAAATAACTTACGTTCAGAAATGAGATCATTCACACTGAAATAAGATGTCCAGAACTACTTAAATACGTCTGTAAAATCGTACAAGGAAATGCGTTTGCAATTAAAAAAGAGATTAGCGAAGATAAGGACATTTTTGCATATTTTTGATTTGTTGCTGATCCTGAATTTTTGTAAAATAGCGTTTGCTAAGTATACCTTAAAACAAATTATGACAAGACCTTTCAGTTGACTTTGCTAAATTCTCTGCAAATAAATATGTTTATTTTATTTGTACATTACAAAAATAGTATAATTTTTTTATTTTGATATGTCATTTTGCAAAATCCATGCGATCTAAAAAAACATTTTATCTGAGGTAATAGTAATCACGGACAATACCTACAAATTGGACAACATATGGAACAAATATACAGTAACAACAATTTTTTCGTGGCTGACGCCTTTAAAAAGTGCTCACTTTACCATGAATAGCGTATATAGTGAATTGGCGGTTTCTTCACACTTTTTGAATCAAACCTTGGAAAAAAACTCCCCATGTATGACGTGCTCGATCGTTTCATAAATATGACATATATCACAAACTTTTTATACTTCTGTTAACATAAAAATACCTCATTTTTGGTTAAATTTTACTTATATTTTATCTATAAAAAAACCTTCTAATTTGTAACTAATATGAAACAAGACAGTGACAAAATAGGTGTGTTGGTAATGTCTAGTAAGAAATAACTTTTATGCGAAAATATGATTATACTGAGTGAGCACAACTGCAGTGCGTTGGCCCTCTGGTGTGTTTTTCTAAGCTTCGTTTAGATGAGGCGGAGGAATACACTAGAAGTAGAACTTCAGCAGTGCTTCAGAAAATTTGTAAGTAACCTTGAATGCACTATAGGTGGAAATACGCAAGCAAATAAAAAAATATAAAAATAAAGCTATAAATAAATTGGCAACAGATACATCGATGCAGCGAGTGTGAGGAATTACACAGGTGCGCTGTGACGAGATGATCGAGAGGGGTGAAGGTGGAGTGGGGGATGACGTATGAGCGAAGGGATTGTGGATGAGGGGAAAGGGACTCCTGCGGGAGGCTGCGGGCACCACCATGCGCCAAAAGTTACCCCCCTCTATTCCTCCCGGCAAGCGGGCGCTGCGCGGGTTGCCTAGCGACGGCCGTACAGGCGGAGGACGCCGCCAGTCGCTCGGCGCGTGCACGACCGACCGCACCGCAGGAGGGCAGTCGTCGGCGTGCTGGCCGCCATGTGTCGTCGCGGGCTGCCGGCGAGATCCCGACATCCCGTCCACTGACCACTACCCCCCCGGTGAGTCTCTTGTGTTCCCTGAAACCCGTTTCCACCTCGCTATAATTACGGCCACCTGTTTTTTCGCGAAAAGATTTACGCAGAGGCTAGACTTCAAAATCCTATGTGCACGCTTGCAGTCTTCCTCTGGCTATTGGCCGCTTGTCTTTCTGCGAAGAAAGTCTGTTGCATGAGAGAGTCAATCAGAATTAGGTTTCAATTCAAATGATCCAATCACGAAAGTGGTTATGAACTAAAGTGTTTCGGATCACAACTTGCCCCTGAAATTTTATCGCGAACCTACAATCCATCCACGGTATCTTCACATTTTTTTTACCCTTCCGTTCCCACAATAATTTGTAATTTCTGGGAAGGGGCCGCGGTTTTTTAGTGGTTAGACTATTCGCCTCCCACCAAAGCAAACCGCGTTCGATTCCCGGCGGCGTTGTCCTCGGATTTTTGCATGTGAGAACCGTGCCGGACGATGCCGCTGATCGGCGGGTTTTCTCGGGATCTTCCGATTCCCCGGCCCTTGAATTTCAGAGCTGCTCCTTACTCACCTCGCTTCATTTTCATTCATTGGCTGTCTCAAGACCTTGCTGTTAAGAGCCGCCCAAATCTCTTCACTCACTACAATTTATGGTGTTGCAAATTATAAATGTTTAAGCTGGCAAAGAACTTGGTGATGAGTGATATGAACCAGTCATAGCGTAGCGAAAAAACATGGTTTAGGAATCAGTTACCCACAGGGAAGATCATTGGGCACTGAGCCTCGCAGAGTACAGTACCGGTCAAATACAACCTTCCTGTGCAACATGTTGACAATTGTCTACAATGGGCATGGAAGGGTTAATTCGTTAATCTGGCAGTCAAGGAGCATATCATGAAAACATGATCTTTAAAAAAACTTATCGCGGGGCTGAAAATACGATAGGGGTACCATTAACTACTTAACACTATCCATTGGTACCAGTAAGCGTTGTAAGTTCATGCGAATACTGTCACGTCCTTGGGAAAAATTTGTCCGTTCGTCAAGTGAGTTCTGGTGAGACAGAATTCCACCAGCCAATTGAATGCACTGCTGTTCTTTGCAGGCATTTATAGACGTTTGACATCTAGCATGTTAGAAGCAATGATTTCGCTATATGATTCCATACAGTTTCAAAAGTGTTAACCTTCTCAGTTATAGACTTAGGGTAGGTACTCACTACAATCCATTCACGGCATCTTCACACTTTTTTAAATCAAATCTTCGAGAGATCACCTCTTGTATAACACGCCTCGTTGTTTTCTAAATATACTCTACATAATAAGAATTTTATACTAACCTAAACATAAAAGCAAGTTTTTTGTGAAATGAAACTTTTGCTTAAATTTTGTGCATTAACTATAATGTTTATCACATATTCCGTACGAATTAAAACAAGAGGGAAGAGTGGTATGTTGGTAATGGCTAGTAAGAAATAGTTATGTAAATCATTAATAAAATGAGTAACCATCCCTTACAAACATATTAAGGTGTAACAGTAAACTTTGTTGGAAACAAATGCCATTGTTACGTACAAAAAAAATCATGTTTGATCGTCTGTCAAGCCCACAAATTGATGCGTTTTCCCTTTAGTGTTTTGTAAAGAGGTTTTTTTTTCTTACGTTTTGTTTACACGAGGCTGAAGGATACACTGTAAGTAGTCCGGAAGTAGAACTTTAATAGGGCTTCAAGAAAGTTGGAAGTAACCATGAATGGAATATAGCTTTTATCTGCCCTCATAAAACAGGGCAGCTGTATGCGAGGTGTATGTCGACTGTATACTGGCTGTAGGTACACTGTAAACAAATTCCTGGTAAACTTCCTAAACGGCAATGTAAGTTTTCAACCTGTACAGGTTGCGGAAATAGTACTACGTACCAGGCTGAAAATATGGGAATGTTTAGCATTGCTAATATACAAAGTTGGGAACTTCCCTACGCATTTGACTCTTTCCTGAGCAACTGCGGGAGCGTTGCCAAGAATGTGTGGGATAATAATCGACCATTCGCGCTTTGTCACTGTACGTATACACTGGTGTGGTAAATTTACAAATAATTCCTTGAAAGTGTGGAATATTTATCAGCGCCTCCACAAACAGCTCACAGAAAGTTGTTTGTGTGTTTCTGTTTCCCGGCCGCGACGGAAAACACGGGCAGTAGCATTCCGATGTCAGAAAGAGACAGCTGTGAAAGAGGCGTGTGTTCCTGCCGACCTGCCACCCTACCCTCCACAGAACAGCTGTTCGCGGTAAACTGAGCACTTCTGAAATAAACTGTTGATCAGTGTCACTACCTCTACCTGAATATATCTTACTAGGCGTACTGACTACCACGTTCCCAATAAGGATGGCGATGACAAGGGGGAAAGTAGTTTCACGTCTTAACGTTGAATTAAATGTGTTAGGTAAACAGTTGTGAATACCAAAACCACTTATTTTGCTTGCTGGCTTCTTTGATGGACATAAGTGTGAGAATTAGAAAATTTATTAGGTATTTACGTTTCTAATAATTTCGCAGTTTCACTTTACCGACGCCGAATAAAGTGATGTCAGGCCCATGGTAATGTTAATTTAACATATGATGGAATAATACATAACGTACATAAAGTTGATCTTAAGCAGGGCTTTTAAAAGTGTTCGGTTCACCGCGAGCAGCCTTATTGCTCTTGTATTACAAGTGTCAGTTTTAAAATTAGCTTTCTTTGGTGGCTTTATATGATTTCAATTGTTACTACCTGGAAAGTGGAGGATACTCTTCGGCTTATTGAAGACATTCATGCAACTCCTATTTTGCAGGACGCAACGTGTAAAAAATATAAAGACAGGGGGACGTAATTTGATATTATTACCCAAATCAAGAATATATATGTGCGCGTGAATCAAACAAAAGTGTAAAATAAATTTCACTTTCTGAAAACCAGTTTGGTTAGTAACACGAGAAGAACGACTTAAGTGCGTACGTTGGTCATTTCCCCGTGATAGACACCTAACTGCACGTCTACGTAAGACCAANTAAAGACAGGGGGACGTAATTTGATATTATTACCCAAATCAAGAATATATATGTGCGCGTGAATCAAACAAAAGTGGAAAATAAATTTCACTTTCTGAAAACCAGTTTGGTTAGTAACACGAGAAGAACGACTTAAGTGCGTACGTTGGTCATTTCTCCGTGATAGACACCTAACTGCACGTCTACGTAAGACCGAACACATTCGCACGCACCATACACCTCGCCCACGAGCAGATGAATATTCGCCCTTAGGGACACCTCATTTCCAGCAAAAGAGGTCCACGCAGGATACATAACTTTGAAACTTTGAGTACGGAAACGATAAGCAAATACTCAAGATGACATGGATGTGAATCGCTTGTATCCACCGTAACTTGAACAAAAGCTCGTTGATCCCTTCATTCCCCCTTATCGTCATTCCCGTCCACAATACACCGTACGGCTACACTGTACTGTGGAAAGTTCACTACTGGTCGGCTGTCGGCCTTTATGATGGCGATTTGTTAATGCCCCAATATGATTTTCTTTAGTACGTGACATAATATAATACTGTGTTGTGTTTGTGAAATTATTGTGCCAGTGGTGTAATGGCCTCGCTAGCTAAACAATTGGTGGTGTGTAGCAGGTTATCTATAACTAGGCCCAGTGACTTTTCACGTAAAAATCGGAGCACACGGTAGACTTCGATACTATATACACACCCCAGCTGTTGTTATACCTCCATTGGCTGCTGGTGCCGTGTCCGTCTTTGACCAAGCCACTCGGGACTAAGTAACTCCGACACTGAACCTTCATGATTCGTGCGCAAACTGTTAACACGGGCCAGAACATTTTTTTGTCAATCACAGAAACTGGATGACCCTACAGTGCTTTGGACTGTTTCTTGTCTCGAAATCTTTTCGTGAAATATCACTGCCCCTATCTATAACTAAGGCCACCTGTTCTTTGCGAAAAGAATACAGAACTATGTAGTTGTACTATAAAACACATTAGTTCAGAAACAATTTTGTGGTTGGAGGATGTCAACTTGTCACGCGACTTACCTCTCTACCAGCCATTCACGGACGTTCAGTGTCGGGGTGACTCAAGTCTGATTGGCCCAGTCGAGTGTAAAATGTCTTTCCACACAGACACGTGGTCAATAGCCAAAGTACAATTGCAAGTGTGCACGTACGAAGTTAAAATATAGTCTACGTGTAAATATTTTCGCGAAAAACAGGTGGCCCTATCTACAGGTATTATCGTCAGAAGATCGCTGGCTGATATCCAGGTGGCATCTGTTGTCATTTCCTCACTTCTTTTTGTAAACATATTTTTTTTAAACTGTACTTAAAAAAAATATAGACATACACAATAATTATTTTACATACGAACTACTAGTAGTGTACATTTACGCAGTAAACTGCAACATATGAGTGAAAAAAAGCAATTTAGAGTCAAAGATATCACCATCGGGTTCATCTGAGTAATTTACACTCTTGAGAGATACCGACGTGTAATTACGTTGAACTGTGCACGGTAGAAATAAGTGCATAATTAAGGAACTCCCTCGCGTGGTGGGAGGCATCATTCGTCGTTAAGAATGTATTGCGCAGTTTCATAAACAACTACTGCCTGGTTCTGTAAAATTATAGGGAACGGATGAATAAAACTTTTGACCAAATATTAATTCTTTCAGCTCCATCACTTTTTGGTTTAGCGAAATCATTACTTTGCACTTTTTTTAGCAACAAAGAAAATATCAAAAGCTGGAAAGTAAAGTCTTCAATAATTTTAAAACATAACATAAGATTATATTTTATGAGTGAATAGACAGTCCTATGTATACAGAATATAATATCTTACCATTATTTCACATGCGCAGTTTTACATACGCCTTCGCCAACCTACTATGGTTGTTTCAGTGTAAATTATTTAGTTTCAACTCATACGATTTATGCGACCTACCAACTAGATATTTTTGACATTTCTGTAACATCTGCATACCCAGAGTTTTTACAAGTTGGTAACAACTATACTACAAATTAATTAATATTTGTTGTGCTTGCTCGTCGTCACAGATGCTTCGTAACTTCAGGCCACCTTCTATTGTAACTGAAATAAAATAAAAACAAATTGCCAGATTTTTTTTTGCAGTTCCACAATGTTCTGCTTCGCTGAAAATAAAACATAGCAGTGTTCTAGAGTTTTAGTACGTACGTTTTCGCAGTTTTAGTTTGAAGAATTATTCTTATAGAAAACAAATATGTTCGTAACACCATTCCACCAGACTGTGTACGATTTGGCAAAGTAGTAATTTAATCTCACCGGAGAAAAATTAGGTTCGAAAGAGTTGTTAAAGAAATCTGCACCAGGTTTCATCCGTGGTGAGGGTGAAAAACTACTTCAGTCGTGGGGCCGCGGTGGCTGAGTGGTTAGCCTGCTCGTCTCCTACGAAGGTGAACCTGGTTCAATTCCCGGCCGGGTCACTCCCGAATTTTCGCATGTGAGAATCGTGCCGACCGATACCGCTGGTCGGCGGGTTTTTTGCGGGGATCTCCCGTTTCCCCCGTCCTTTCATTCCGGGGCTGCTCCATACTCACCTCACTTTACCNGCGGGTTTTTTGCGGGGATCTCCCGTTTCCCCCGTCCTTTCATTCCGGGGCTGCTCCATACTCACCTCACTTTACCTCGTCGGATCTCAAAACCCCAATGTTAAGAGCCGCCCCAATCTCTCCACTTAACTCGAAAGTGCTCATCTAAATNCCTCGTCGGATCTCAAAACCCCAATGTTAAGAGCCGCCCCAATCTCTCCACTTAACTCGAAAGTGCTCATCTAAATGTGTGCTAAATCTACTGAACATAATCTTAATGAAAAACAGTGATACTTTTCTAGCAACTAGACATGAATACGGTTTTTTGTTTAGGTCAGGGGGGAGGGGGAAGTGTTACTAAACCTGTTTTCAGAAAAATTGCATTTGATTGGCTGAAACTACGTCAATCAATTACGGATTTTTTTTAATGGCATGGTCAATACAAATTTTTCTGGACTGTTATCAACATTTACTTTATTCTAAAGCAGACGAGTTCAGTTATTTTCTTCAGCTTTTAGGTGCTTTCCATGTTGTCACGTGGGTCTCATTTAAACGGTTGTATCTATTCTAATAAAAAAAACTATGAAATATCTCAATGTAGACTTATTTTTCAGGACAGAAATGAAAGCCGATATTTTGTCGCCCATTCGTAACTTTAGTTACTGAAACATAAATGTGGTCGGAAAGTGTCAAAGTCAGCAAAAAGTTGCCGTCTGTTTACGGTGTTTATTCTTCTTTAAAACAACGTTCGAAACTAAAGCCACAATGCTGTATCTTTTTTGAATAGATCGGTGTATTAAAACTCTATTGCATCCTCTTAAAATTCTGAGGGAAATAGAACACTCGCGNATCTTTTTTGAATAGATCGGTGTATTAAAACTCTATTGCATCCTCTTAAAATTCTGAGGGAAATAGAACACTCGCGAAGTTTGTATATGCTATTTTCCATCCACGTCGTCATGTTTCCACTATGACGCCTTGTGACCTTTAATAATGTTCATTTGCTCGCTGGCAGTAATCGCTGAAATAGCGTGTCAATTGCGTAAGTCTGTGTGCTGGTACAGTAAAGCGCGTCGTTCAGCGACGGCCGTTAAAAGATGACGGAACTGTAATTACTTGAAATGTTTTAATTGCCTTTTCTCAGCCGCATCCGACGTTGTCGTCTTTGAAGCAAGTATATTTTATTCGCGGTTTCTTCACACTTTTTGAATAAAACCTTTCAAAAATCACGCTATGTATTACTTGCTTGGTCGTTTCCAAAATATTTTACATATTACAAGCTTTTTATACTTATATATTTTTATGACTACTAGCAAACCTGCCCGGCTTCACCCGGGTACAATTGGGAAAAGACAATTCATTTATGTGAAAACAGAATTATTAAATTATACAATTTTGACCTTGGTTTTTAACTGATTGCTGCTTAACACAAAATACCTAATTTTTTATTAAAATTAACTTATACTTATATTTTATTTATAAATTATAATATTTCATTTTACAATTTCCATGGATAAAAACAGGTATAAAACAGATATGCAGGCAATGCCTAGTAAGAAATAGTTCTCATGCAAAATATTATCACACTGAGTGCGCACGAATAGGGTGTGTCGTCCCTTNGGGTGCGTCGTCCCGTTGGTGTAATTTTCTAGACATTTGTTAAGCTTTGTTTGCACGAGACGGAGGAATATCCAGGATGTAGAACTTTAGCAGGACTTCAGAAAAATTTGATGTAACCGTGAATGGACTACAGGAATTCTTCTTTTCTAAATTTTTAATGTTTAAAATATCTTATAATGGTGCGTGTTTGTTTATATGCGGTAGCAAGCCAAATTTAACGAGCAATAAATAAATAGCATTCCGAGCTGCGGAAACAAATACAAACATTGAATACGCCCTTATTTTGCCGAAATTTAATTTCAATTACACCTAGATCAAAATCTTGTGATTCTGTGGTAATTTTCGTACGTCGGTGCAAAAACTTTTTCTCTAAATAGATGGCAACTCTGCCGGCTCGCTGGCGCAGACCATATAATAAAGTTGAGGTAGCGTTTACTTGTCTTCTGCGCACGCACCCAACATTGACCTACCCCAAAGGAGCACAACTGCCAAAGTCACGTGGTCAACAGGGATGAAAGTGTTCGTTTAAATCTTAATTTTTAATTGACAAAAGCACTATTATATAAGCAAAATACTTTTACCATCTTAAATTAAATCAAACTGCATAACAAATTGGTTAGAGGAAGGGTACATACATCTCAAAGCATTTCTTTGCAAATCAGTTTTCTAACCTAAAATCGAAACCACGCCGTTTTCGCTATACGTGTTTGGCGGGTGAGCAGTTCAATGTNTTGCACGAGACGGAGGAATATCCAGGATGTAGAACTTTAGCAGGACTTCAGAAAAATTTGATGTAACCGTGAATGGACTACAGGAATTCTTCTTTTCTAATTTTTAATGTTTAAAATCTCTTATAATTGTGTGTGTTTGTTTATATGTGGTAGTAAGCCAAATTTAACGAGCAATAAATAAATAGCATTCCAAGCTGCGGAAACAAATACAAACATTTAATACGCCTATATTTTGCCGAAATTTAATTTCAATTACACCTAGATCAAAATCTTGTGATTCTGTGGTAATTTTCGTACGTCGGTGCAAAAACTTTTTCTCTAAATAGATGGCAACTCTGCCGGCTCGCTGGCGCAGACCATAGAATGAAGTTGAGGTAGCGTTTACTCGTCTTCTGCGCACGCACCCAACATTGACCTACCCCAAAGGAGCACAACCGTCAAAGTCACGTGGTTAACGGGGATGAAAGTGTTCGTTTAAATCTTAATTTTCAATTGACAAGCACTATTATGTAAGCAAAATACTTTTACCAACTTAAATTAAATCAAACTGCATAACAAATTGGTTAGAGGAAGGATACATACATCTCAAAGCATTTCTTTACAAATCAGTTTTCTAACCTAAAATCGAAACCACGCCGTTTTCGCTATACGTGTTTGGCGGGTGAGCAGTTCAATGTTGGGTCGCGGAGATTGATCGTGCGCAGCCAGCGAGATCGGTCTTCCTCGTCTTTGGTCCATGACGCAGACTGTACCGAGACGGAACACCAGTGTTGCAGCGATGGCGAGCGGTGACGTCAGGTAAATAACTCTGGGACGCCTCGCGTTACCGTTCTCCGGAGAGACGTCTGCAGAGAGAGCGGAGGAGGAGGTGGGTGGGCAAAACAGGTCGCCCTGTTATTTTATCTTTCCTGCTCTCATCTCATTGGGGTCGGTGTTCGCGCAGTTTCGAGCATGCGCGCACACGGGCGACGTGACCTAATGATCGCAGGGCCAATCTGGATCCTGTGATTGGTCCTGGGCCCTTGGGAGAAGACAAAAAAAAATTAAAACAGATTTGCTTTGTACCAGATGCGCAATTTCTCCGATCGCTCAATATATACTTTTTATCCTTGTCCTCTACGGGCATTTAAACTGGTGGGTCAAACAGCTTCGGGATGCCGGTGCCCTGGATATTCGACTGACGCAAAACACGACTACGGTAATTATAAAACGATATATCATAAAAAATATATTTAGAGTCACTAAAAAAAAAATTCCTGTACGAAATCTACGATTTACTGGAAAAAAAATTCAGATGGACGACAAAATGCTGTTTATAAGACCAAAATAAGCAATTGATTGATTAAATCATCCAGAGCTCCATACAAACGTGGATATCGGTTAAATTCCGACTTTACTAACCGCGTTTACAAAGAAAAATATTTATTTATATACTTTCGTAAATACTGTAATTCAGGGAATTTGAGGGAAATTTGTAAACAGTTCATATATGATCGTTATGTAGTTAAATATAGGATACCAACTCACAAATATTTTCACACGACGCATTCTTTTGAATGCAACAATTAGCACATGCACGTGGGTATTTGATACATCATCATCGACTCTAACTTTATGTAGATTGTGGAGAATGGACTGTATTCTACGTGTTGTAGGGACTATATAGAATTTTCAGTTATTTTTGTGAGCCAGTATTGGCATATAGAGGGCAGGCCTTGTCATGCATGTTCCTATTTCGATTCTTTATAATTTATTTACGGTTACTTCACACTTTTCTGAAGCCCTGTTAAGTTCTACATCCTGGATATTTCTCCGCCTCATTTAAACAGAGCTTAACGAATTCTAGGGAATTACACCAAAGTGACAGCGCACCACATTCGTGCGCACTCAGTGTAATACATAAAACGTATTCTTGATAAAGAATGATTTGTAATGGTTGTGTGGATAATTCTCCCTGTTTTGTTTTCATTTAACTTATAAATTAAATATTATAATTTATAAATAAATTATAAGTAAAGATACTATCTAACCAACAATAAGGTAATTTTATATTAACACAAGTATAAAACGTTCGTGGTAAACGACATATATAGGAAACAGCCAAACATATCATACATAGGGTGATTTTTTAAAAGTTCTATTCAAAAAATGCTAAGAAACCGTGAATAAACTATAATCTTACTCGATGGTCGTGGAATATATTTTATTTCGTTTTGTTGCGTAGGTGTGTTTGTTTAATGAATGTTAAAAGCTCAATTGAAATGTAATGTTCTTTAAGATATTATACATATTTGATTTTCAATTTATGACAAAGAGTTTTGTAAAAAGTGTTTATAAATTTCATTCAATCATTCCTACTTCAAGATATATATTTTTTTACGAACCCATGACATTGCCGAGATTAAGTTGGAACGTATATCATCACTAAACTTTTTTTCCCTTGCCATAATATATTGTTACATGTGGCCGCATGGTTTTCTGGCCCTTCCCCTCTCCCCTTTACACAGACGTGTGTTGATATCTCGGTAACCAAGAAGGGCAGGCAGAGTTACAAAGTAGTCGCGTAACACTGACACATGCCGCAATAAGGCTATCGGGACTGATGCCACTCTCAACCCTGGAAGATTGTCATAGCGCGAATTTTTTGCACTCTAAATCTGAAACAGTGAGAATTGAGCCGAATCAGTGAAAGTAGTGAAAATTGAGCAACTGATAATCAGTGCATGATAACTAATTTAAATTATAGCTGAATTTCATTTATTTATTAGTGTTTCCCACTGAATGTAGAGAATTCCACTGCCATAAGTCACTTATTCCCAATTAATTTCCGTGATTTGCCAGTCCGCAGTAGATTATGAACTGACTTTCAGTGACGTTATTTCTTTGATTCGAGCTTAGAGTGTGGTCATCGCCCCCCGCCTTCCTCGGCGCGAAAAACCTTCNTCAGTGACGTTATTTCTTTGATTCGAGCTTAGAGTGTGGTCATCGCCCCCCGCCTTCCTCGGCGCGAAAAACCTTCTTGGCCAGCCAGTCAAGCTATATAAACCCAGGCGTGCCTCTGAGTGACGTCAGAGCCTCTCGAGCCTTGTACGGCTAATAGTTCCAGGTGTTTGGTGCCGTCTGTTATGATGTGATGAGGCCTTAGCTGAACGGCTTGCCTGATCACACCTTCAAACATTAAACCAGGACACGAGCGTGATTGCAACACCACCTTGCGAAGACAGTTGCAGAAATCCCCTCCACTGGCCAGTAAACGAGGCCGAAATATATTAGACAACGCGCCCGATATAGGCCAGCCGTTAACACTGAGAGCGGCGTCTTTTGTCGTCGACCCGACCAGAGAGAAGACCACTGAAGGTGGGCGTGTACAGCCGTCGTTAACCGTCTCGTAGAATCAGCCTCCGGCAATATGAACAAGGTGACGACTTTCCAATTATAATTAAACAAAATGGCGCGAGTTAATTAATCTTAATACAATTAATTAGCATCTTGGTTTTCAATTTAAGGCTCCCCCGATANAACAAAATGGCGCGAGTTAATTAATCTTAATACAATTAATTAGCATCTTGGTTTTCAATTTAAGGCTCCCCCGATAAATAGTAATTTAAATAGTTATTGTAAATACCTTATGTGTAGGGCCAGTGAATTTTCGTGTAAAAATCGGAGAACACAGTACACTTCAATACTATATACACACCTCCGCTGTTGTTATACCTCCATTGGCTGCTGNAACAAAATGGCGCGAGTTAATTAATCTTAATACAATTAATTAGCATCTTGGTTTTCAATTTAAGGCTCCCCCGATCAATAGTAATTTAAATAGTTATTGTAAATACCTTATGTGTAGGGCCAGTGAATTTTCGCGTAAAAATCGGAGAACACAGTACACTTCAATACTATATACACACCTCCGCTGTTGTTATACCTCCATTGGCTGCTGGTGCCGTGTCCGTCTTTGACCAAGCCACTCAGGACTAAGTAACTCCGACACTGAACCATCGTGATCCGTGTGCAAACGGTAAACACGGGTCAGAACATTTTTTAGCCAATCAAAGAAGCTGGAGGAACCTACAGTGCTTTGGACTGTATCTTGTCTCGAAATATTTTCGCGAAATATCACTGCCCCTACCTATGTGTAATAAACTCCATCTTATACTGCTGTGCTCTGCCGAATCATGACTCATTATTAAGCTACACCCTTCGACACTTTCACGTCTGAATTGACGTGAGAAGCTGAATTCAGAAGACATCGGAGCGAGGACGCGGTGACCAGCGTGTGAAGTCTGCCAGCATCACGAGTGTAGGGAGACAGCAACTGACCGGGAGGACTATGGAAAAAATGGGACTGGGTGCGAGTGACAGACATTTTGGAATTACGTTAAAGGTCGGGTTACGATGAAAAACGTGTAAGTATCAAAATGGAAAGTAGGTATTCCTTATGGCATCATTCACGGTGGTCGTGTACGTAAACACTCCTGACGTACACTATAACCACGAACCATGCCATAAAAAATACCTACTTTAATTTCTATACGTACGCGTTTTTCATCGTAAACCGACCTTAACACGTTGAGTCGTGTGTGCGCGATCGTGGACATGTTGCACATGAATTATATTTATGCCGAGAACTGTACACAGAAAGGCACCAGTGCCCNGTGTGCGCGATCGTGGACATGTTGCACATGAATTATATTTATGCCGAGAACTGTACACAGAAAGGCACCAGTGCCCAGTTTTCCTTGTAGCTAATCTGATTTGTAGAGTTTATTACACCTCTTTGACACGAATGGTTAATCCCGATATCATCGAGCACGCAGCACGTTAACTGGCTACAAGAAAAGTGCTGGAAACAAGTACAGTGCACACCAAAAAAACTACGTGTTTGCAACACTTGAACTCGGAAATTNTACAAGAAAAGTGCTGGAAACAAGTACAGTGCACACCAAAAAAACTACGTGTTTGCAACACTTGAACTCGGAAATTAATGTGTGATCGAACGGACTAGTGTACGGAAATGAACATTATGATCGTATAAGTACAACTAATAAGTGAGAATCATGTTACTGTAGCTATTTATTAATTATAATAGATATTGGAATTAAATACTCAGCTCACTTATAGGTATAATAAGTGGTAATAATATAGATAAATTGTTTGATGTTGTAAAAAATAGCTGTGTGTATTTTTATAACATTTTAAAGCAATTAAGAAATTTAATTTATTAATTTCATTTTTATCAAGACCTACATCCTAAAAGAATCTCGGATATGCCTTAGGCCACATGTTAAAATATTTTTTAGTAAATATTTGAAAATTTAATATTTTTATTGGGATTGATTAAGGGTGGTATTTAGAAAATAAGGGCCACGGTTTGCTCGCCGGCATCACACCATGGCGAACCAGTTCGATTACAGACGGGTTTTTCCCGAATTACTTCAATTTCTCGTACTACTGCATTCCGTCACTGCTACATGTCATTGCTAGAGACCGGAAAAAATCGCGAGTTCAATGACCTGCAGGCTAGACCCTACAGTCTTATCTACAAATATGCCAATATTAAATCCACATTGGTTGTCTGCTGTCACAGTGGAAGTCAGCGATTGGGCCAGCTATCTCCAGGAGGTGTCAAACACCGTGTGCACCAATGGCTTAAGTTACATAAACACACGTGTTATGAAGTATAGCTTGTCTCAAAATGAATTAGCGAATTATTCAGGTCTCTAGTCATTGCTACATGTCATTGCTGGAGCGCCAAGTGTGCCCCGCAGGAGATCACGTCGGCTTCCTCTCGTGTCGTCCGTCTGATAAAGATGAGGGAGACCGATTTTGGTCTTCTGCACAAGACCCCGACTGCTGGTCTTTCAGACCGTGTTTCGCTGTCGGTGCANTGAGGGAGACCGATTTTGGTCTTCTGCACAAGACCCCGACTGCTGGTCTTTCAGACCGTGTTTCGCTGTCGGTGCAGAAGCACGCCCTTATCGCCGCCAAATAACTGAATCCACCTCTTACATGGGTAACATATGTGAATTTCGGTAATTCACTTTAGTTAGCTGTACAGGTTGGTATGAATGCTAGCGTGGAAACTGGTGTGCTCGTGCACTGCTGGCGCCTAGCCGTGGTAAGTGCAAGAACACCTAACCTGACTTGAAATGACTTCACGATGACTGAATCGTAAGGGTTGGTTGTGCCAATAAAGTATTTGAAAACGTTAATATTTAAGTTAATAACGCCATGGGATGTTTCGTTAGTACGAACGCCACAAGCCGTCGTTTATTAACCAGTTAGTTTCTTCCACGCCACAAATGTTAACTCGTATTTTGTTTTATGTTACCTTCGACAAAAGCATTAGTTTCCTTAGTTTTCGTGTTCGCAAAATTTAATTGCCTTCTTTTCAAATAAAAAGTGAAATAATACTTTTGGTACAGATTTAAACAATTCTTATTTTATGCCAATAGACTAATCGGTGGGCGTGTTTCAAGGTAAACTGTACCTAAAGTTGCACCAATAAACCGAGCATTAAGAGCTTTTCCAGGACTCGAATCAGAGTTCTTCGGCACCGCAGAATAGCGTCTCAACTGACTATATGTCGTGGATTCCGGATGCACGGAACTCGCACGTCGTGGATTCCGGATGCACGGAACTCGCACGTCGTGGATTCCGGATGCACGGAACTCGCACGTCGCGGATTCAGGAAGCACGGAACTCGCACGTCGCGGATTCCGGATGGACGGAACTCGCACGTTGCGTATTCCGGATGCACGGAACTCTCACGTCACGGATTCCCGGATGCACAGAACTCTCACGTCACGGATTCCCGGATGCACAGAACTCGCACGTCGTGGATTCCGGATGCACGTAACTCGCACGTCGTGGATTCCGGATGCACGTAACTCGCACATCGCGGATTCCGGATGCATGGAGCTCGCCTCAGTTGGTAAAGAAACTCATCATGTTTTCTTTTAAACCCACCCCGAGGCATCCCAAGAAGCCAGGGAATTAAATTGGGCCGAAATCATTTACAACTTGAATAGAATCTGGAACTTTTTTGGTCCGGGAAGGAGTTGGGTAATGCTGGTGTAGGAAATTTATGAAGTGTAAAATACGTTAACGAAGTGGCTTTCTGGGAGTCTGAAGATGGCTCGCTCGGGCGGCGCATTACAGTCGTAACGACTTATCGCCCTGCAACCCCCCCTCCCCTTTCCAACCCCTCCCATCTGCCNCGAACCGCCCCGAGGAGCTGGCCAGCGAAATTAAGTGCCCGACCTACGGAGCATCAAGACTGAGGGGCGAGGCGTTTCCCGGCGTTAACAAGAAACTACACCCCGACAGGCGCAATCACGATATACCGCACGTGCTGCAGGGAAACTGAACTTCTTCCGCGAGTTCGCGAACACCACCGCGTTACGTTACCTCTATAGTTACGTTAACTGCGTAAAGGCTGTTCCCGGTCAAACTGGGCACTTTTTAAAAATCAACGCCTGGTAAATGTCACTGCCCTGCAGATATTTCATCTGAAATGATGACTGGTACGCATCCAGTAAAGTTTGTAACGACGTAGGGAAAAGAAGAGTTCCATGTCTTAACGTTGAATTAAAGGTGTCAAGTACACAAACATTCGTGGAAACTTAAATGGTTTATTTTGTCTTCAGTGTTTTTAATGCATTTAAATTTAAGAGCTAGGAAATTTGTAAAATATTTACTTTTGTAATAATTTCACAGTTTTACTCGGCTGACGGATGAATAAAGTGACCAGGCTATGTCAATGTTAGTTTTACATGTGGTGGAAGAATACCGCAGTGTGCATGCAAGTAGATCTTAAGTAGGGTTTTCAAAAGGACTCAGTTTGCAGTGAACATCCTATAATAATGTTACCACACAAAAAAATAAATTACTCTAAAGATTGTTTTGACGTGAATAGGTCTTTAAAACCAGACAGACACAACATGGGATTTCCTAAGGCGATGTGACGTTTGCAGGGTGATAAATTCCGACACTGTAACTTCGTGACTGATAACACGGTTCAAATGAAAGTGGTCTCGTCCGATCATGCGTACGAGTACGATACGAGAATAACCTTGAGGTGGCGCCGATCATGCTCGAGGCGCGGGTGGGGTCCACGGCGACTGGCGGCCATTTTGGGTGTAGGTGGAAATTTCCGGGTAGTATACCTCCCGACACCGATGTGCCAGGCACCACGGTGGAAGAACGGCAAGACTGCTCATCATCTACCACCAAGGCAAACCGGGTTCCATCCCCGGCCGGTTCACTCCGGATTTTCTCACGTGGGAATCGTGCCGGACGATGCCGCTGGTCAGTGGGTTTTCTCGGGGATCTCCCGTTTCCCCCGCCCTTTCATTCCGGCGCTGCTCCATGCCTCACCTCGCTTCACCCTATTCAGCTCTCAAGACCTCGACCTTAAGAGCCACCGAAATCTCTTTACTCACTCACTCACTCACTCCAATGTGCTAGCTCACTATATTTGTGCCAAATGAAAGATATTGCCTACATATTTTTATTTAAGCCATAAAAGCCAACTGTACAACACGTTACTATAATTGAATTCCCATATCGCAAAGAAAACCAGTATTACACACTAAGGCAGACGTGTTGACGTAAAATCCAGGGCCATGCCCCCAACACAGCCACACACCAATTTTTTGTGTAACTTGAATACATTTTAATATTTATAAAAACTTTCTCTGAATAATGTACTGGCATTTCTAGGATTGTATTCTGACAGATCTCTGTCGTCGCGTGTAACACACACACCTCGTTGTAACTGAAAAAAAAAATCAGTCGTTTTACGGGAAAATGCTGGTAATAAATGTTACCAGAACTCTCAGTAAAAATGTGGACAGGTTACTTTTTCAATGACGGGCATTCCGTAAATTCTACAGAACCTTCCACGAAACCACGGAACTTCTACGTTTAAGTTTTCTAGTTAATTTGTACTTCCGGTAAAGAAAATAGAAATTACGAAAGAAAAATCTGTAATTTTTGCTCAGCGGTGGTTTAACAATATAGAAAAAATGAATTTTAAAACATAAAATATGTTGTTATGGAACTATATTTGAACATGAATCAAAAGTTACGACCCATACTATTACAATTTAACTGCGACATTTTCATAACGTTAGGTTCTAATATATTGTTCACATATACATTATATATATATATATATGTAGGGGCAGCGATATTTCGCGAAAAGATTTCGAGACAAGATACAGTCAAAAGCACTGTAGGGTCGTCCAGCTTCTTTGATTGGCTAAAAAATGTTCTGGCCCACGTTAACCGTTTGCGCACGAATCACGGAGGTTCAGTGTCGGAGTTACTTAGTCCTGAGTGGCTTGGTCAAAGACGGACACGGCACCAGCAGCCAGTGGAGGTATAAAAACAGCTGAGGTGTGTATATACTATTGAAGTCTACTGTGTGCTCCGATTTTTACGCGAAAAGTCACTGGCCCTATATATATGGTGTACATGTAAGTTTTTTTTCAGTTTTTAGTAGGCTAATATTTTTGTGTGTTGCTGACTGTTACACGTGTCTGATGTTACATGTTTACCTCGAAGGAATATACTGAAGTGGCGTGGATATCCTAACTGCCGCAGAAACGATAATTTTCTGGTTACAGTGGAGAATAANGTATTTTCAGTACGCTAATATTTCTGTGTGTTGCTGACTGTTACACGTGTCTGATGCTACATGTTTACCTCGAAGGAATATACTGAAGTGGCGTGGATATCCTAACTGCCGCAGAAACGATAATTTTCTGGTTACAGTGGAGAATAATACTTCGTTTAGACTCGGCATTGTTCGAAACTTGAAGCTACAGGAAGTACGGAGACTTTGCGTATTTTGTATTTACGGAACTCAGCTCTGCTTCGCGTTTCCGTATGACGCTTGCTTGTGAACATACCGAGAATCTTAACAGTTGCGGCATTCCCCTAAGAACGCTTTTGAGACACCCGGCACTTCCAAATATCCCACTCCGCTGCGATGAAATCACGACGTTGCCTCATAAATCACCTCCGTTATTTTTCAGTTCCTTCCGTGACTGTTCATAATAAGAGCAGTTTTTCACAAAGGTGATGAATAAATGGCTTTAGTCCGTGCGCGTATTTCAACGTTGCCACCTATCCACCACCGCAGACCTCGCTTTACAAAAATCACGCATGGATGACATTGCATCATTTCCGTAGTTACTAACACATCGTATTGTGGGAGTTTGTAAATTTTATGGAGTAGCCAATAGTGGATGTTTGTTAAGTTTGTTTTGTTGAGCGAAACTCATAAATAACAAAGAAACATATAGGCATTCTAGTAACAGGATGTTTGTGGTAAATTTAGTGCTTTTGAAATCCCTGCAAAGGACCTTCTTTCCTTCACGTTTTGTATCCTTCTGCCATTGGTCACTATATTCATGCGCCATGCAAGCGAAACCATTGCGATTTTAGAAATGAAAATGTTATTATCGGTTATTTACTATTGTTTTAACAATTTTGTAATAAATCTTTAAAAAAAGTCACTGCTCCTACCTGTATGTATGTAAATATACATACATGTATATACACTGAAGAACCAACAATACTGGTATAGGCGTGCGTATGCAAATAACAGAGGTATGGAACCAATCAGAGTAACGCGATGCTGTCGGCAGCTAGATCGGTTACTGCTGCTACAATGGCAGGTTATCAAGATTTAAGTGAGTTTGAACGTGGTGTTATAGTCGGCGCACGAGAGATGGGACATAGCATCTCCGAGGTAGCGATAACATTTGGATGTTCGCGTACGACCATTTCACGAGTGTACCGTGAATATCGGGAATCC
>NQII01004408.1:68576-86363 GCA_002778355.1 Clitarchus hookeri
AATTTTTAACTAAGCGAGCTTATTTATAGAATGTTCATGGCAAACTGAGCACTTCTGTAAGTGCTGCTTAAGATCTACTTATACGCGCATTGTGTATTCTTCCGCCATATGTAAAATTAACGTTGCTACGGCCTCATCACTTTATTCATGCTTCGGTCAAGTAAAACTATAAAATTATTTGGAAAAAAACGTTTTACGTATTTGCTAATTATTACACTCACATGCATTAAAACAAGAAGCAAAAGAAATAATTTCAGTATTCACAAATATTTACCGAACGCTTTTAATACAACGGGTGAGAACTACTTTCCCTCCGTTGTTGCCAACCTTACAGGGTGCATGTCCAGTCAGTGAACCCATTGAAATATGTGCAGGCAAAGGTAGTGATATATTTTAAAAAAACTGTGATTTCAGAAATGTTCAAGTGACCGTGAACAACCTATAGTTACTTTTTACTTGTTACAAAATCACACTTTTCATGCATGACAAATCTATTGGTGAGAATTACAGCAAGAGACATCCCATTTTCGCCAAACAAAGTAATGACCAATTATATTTCAAAGTACCTTAGTTCAAATATACTGCCGTGGTAGATTTAGATTTTTACACTTATTAGATGTACGCCCGCTTATCTCAGACGTTCACTGTGGGGGTATTCTAAATCCCACTGGTACAGCCAAGTAAGAAAATATTTGTCCAATAGAAACATGGCCACTAACCAAAGAGAAACTGCGCATGTGCAAGCATAACACTAAAGAACAGCCTGCACGGAAATCTCTCGCGAAAAATTACTTGTGCCTGCTTGTAGGGTACCGTGAAACATACTTGGATTACTATGAGAACGTACGTTCTGAGTTCATGACTTGGAAATGTCATTACTTTGGTATCTGAGTAGTCCTTACACATGAGAAGAAAGCTAATGATCCTTATAGTTCATTATACAAAACAAAATTTGAAAATTTTGTTAAATATAATGCTAGAACACTTAACAAAACAAGGAGGACTTACGTGAATTTTTAAAGAGACAAATAAAACGAACCAAACTTTAAGAATAACCTGACACTTTTTCCCAATCACTGAAGTTACCCCTTCATGCCCATTGTAGACAATCGTCAACATGTTTCACAAGGAGGTTATATTTGACCGGTACTGTACTCTGCGAGGCTCAGTGTCCAATGATCTTCGATGTAGGTAACTGATTCCTAAACCACGCTACTGCGCTACGTTATTACTAGGGGCAGTGATATTTCGCGGAAAGATTTCGAGACAAGACACAGTCCAAAGCACTGTATGGTCGTCCAGCTTCTTTGATTGACTAAAACATTTTCTGGCACGTGTTAACCGTTTGCGCACGAATCACGAAGGTTCAGAGTCGGAGTTACTTAGTCCCGAGTGGCTTGGTCAAAGACGNGATTTTCTGGCCCGTGTTAACAGTTTGCGCACGAATCACGAAGGTTCAGAGTCGGAGTTACTTAGTCCCGAGTGGCCAGGTCAAAGACGGACACGGCATCAGCAGCCACTGACGTATAACAACAGCTGAGGTGTGTATGTAGTATTGAAGTCTACTGTGTGCTCCGATTTTTACGCGAAAAGTCACCAAGCACAAAGACTACAGATCATTGACTGTGATAACGAAACAAGTTCTTTGTCAGATCAAAGTAGAGCGCGCGTCAAATAAAATCTCATAATTTGCAACACCAATAAATTATTGTGGTAATGAAAGGGTTAACTAATTTGATAATATGCACCACAGAATAGGTAACTGTATAGACGCGAGATGGCTTGACGGTTCCGTTGGTTCGGGTGTACCCATTCGCTTACTGGCTGCGTGAGGGCCCGGAACGGGTGTGCTTGATTGGCTACCGCATACTGTGAAAAGTTCGCTATTGGCTGAACTGCCGGCCGGCCAGTAAGTTCATCAGGCACTGACTGGCCAACGGCGTATCAACATGTTGCTGGTTAGTGACGCCGTTTGTCTGCAGTTGGAGTTCGCGGAATAAGCAGCTGTTTCACTGCCGTTTGCTTACGGGTATTCTGTTTACCGAAAAATTGTATTCTTTATTTGTAGGAAATACCGTTAAATTTTTTTTAGGTAATCTTTCCTCGCATTAAAAATGTTTAGATCACATAGTTTTCCATTGTAGCATTCAAAACCACATGTTTAGGCTTTTTTGTGACACACAAATAAAAAAAACGAAAACCTTTACAGAATATTTAAAAAGGGCGACTGCAAGGTCTTGTGTCAATTCATTTTAAAGCATACTTAACAACATCTACTGTACAAAAAATTACACACAGCTGCAAATTAAAATATGCAAAAATTGTCTTTATTTTAAACAATTTTTATAAAATTACAAAAAAAAAAAACCCATGGGGTGATTTTATTGATGTCTTCAAGTATATCTTAGTACTTCAAAGTGAAATTTAAATTTGTATTATCTGTAGGTCCAAAAAAAAAAAAAAAAAAACGAGAATTGTGATCTTAACAAGTCATTATGCAAAAAAGTATTAGATATAAATATTTTACTTGTAAGCGATATGTACAAGTTTAACTGTATTTCGTACGAATGTAAAATAATAAATTATTTGGTGACCTACGCCCTTGAATATTTTGTAATACAACTTTGAAAAATAATGTAAACGTATGCCATTGCAAAAACGTATTGGCGGGCAGTGAAAAAAAATAGGTAAAATAGAAATGATGCACTACAGCTTCGACTGTGGCGTTATTTTCCAGCATGCATGCTAAAAGAGCTCCACTTCTTGGTCTGCAGACGTTGTAAGCTCAGTGATGTGTAGCCAGGCAGGCGAGTGTAGCGCCACCAGGGGAATATTCCAGACCTCGTCGATTATTCAGCGAAGAATTTCGCAGCAGCGTTCCAGCACTCGCTCGCCTCGTTCCATTTTCTTCGGACCAGAGCGTCTGGACGTCGTACCGAGGCTTTGCATTTCTTTGCGACCACCGCCTTAGTACTGTGTTTACGCACACCTTGCCCTTGGGATTGGTAACTGACCACTGGCTATTCGCGATGAACTGAGCAAGTTTGAAAGCCCTGCTTTAAGATCTACTTGTATGCACATCGTGTATTCTTCCACCATATGTACTATTAACATCGCCATACACCGCATCACTTTGTTCATGCGTTGGTCAGGTGAAACTGTGAAAATAATTAGAAAAGTAAATATTTTACAAATGTTCTTAATTCTTAAACTCATGTGTATTAAAAACAGAAAGTAAAATAAAATCATTCCAGTATTCACTAATGTTTACCTAACAATTTTAATTCATAACTAAGACGTGCAACTACTTTCCCTTCGTTGTTGCCAACTTTAACCGGGCGCTTGCCAGTCGGTCTGCTCGCTAAAATATAAAGCAGGTAGGAGCAGTGATATTTCTCAAAGGTTGATTTCAGTAATGCTCACTTTACAGTGAGCAACCTTTATCAATTTAGTTACAACTTACCTTCAAATTCTCATTCAAATTTACACGGTAATTATTGCCCAACTTATGCTAATTTTTGCCCAAGTAAAACAATGTGTGCACTTTTATAGAGATGCTGTAACATGAGACTACTTTATATACTTCGCTGTCAAAATAACTGTGAGCAATGCAGTAACCATTTACGTTGAAATATATGTAGGTTATGGACAAAGATTTATTTTACAGAGTTTGATTACGTGAGTGCAGAAAAAGCTGTGACTAAGTCGTAGTAACTTAGTGACGCTTGTAATTTGTGATTTGAGCAGGATGCACTTACGTTACCGTACTCTGACAGCTCACTCCCTACACCGCAGAGAGCACATTCCGACTGAAGATTCTTCACGGTCACTCTAAGATCTTGCCCGAGCAGATAACAGCGTGTCGTAAATGCGTTGAGGGGCGATTCCATATAAAAATTCGGGAAGAAAATATATGTAAGACTTGTAGCCTAAAAGTTCTTGTTAAGAGTGTTAAAAGTGTGTTATTCGCCATCGCTAATGGGGAAATTAAAATAAAAATATCAGAAAGTATAATAAACGTAAAAAAAAAAGTTGCACAACGTACCAGGAAACAAATATCATCAGCCTGTGTAAAGGTAATTGTAAATAATATTCCCAGTCAGATGCAAAATGTAGGTTCCTACTCTCAAATCGCAGTAAATTTTGTAGCATTGATTATTTGATAAAATTACAAGAAGGACTATTAACCGCAAGGTTAAAATAAAATTTGTTGTTGTTGTAACAAACTAACCAGCTCCTTTGTGAGAAAACAGCCGCACACAAATAAGGGTGCAGTTCAATGCCTTGGAGGTACGCAAACCGAGTGGCTTTTATGGTGAACGTGTTGCCTCGTCCAATGCATTCAACTCCCACCATATTTGTTGGCGCAGTCTTATCGCAAACTAAGCGGGTTAGGTTGTCACGACAAGACCACCTTTATTAAACATTTGAATATGGTGATTTTTAATTTGTCCTCTAACGTTAGTAAATACCCAGATACGCAATATTTACAGCGATGTGAGTGTTGCAACCCCTACTTGGTTTCTGAATGGGGATATTATTTGCATTAACTTTTCAGAGGTTGATGATATTCGTTTGCTGGTATGTTGTGTGAACTTTTCTTTAATCTCTATTAGTATTCCGATTTTTAACTGAATGCTTTTTATTTTTCCATTTTCGAGGGCCAATAATACCCTTAATAGTCGCTCTAGGGTACAACTCGCACATGTATTTTCTACGTTTTTCACATAGAATCGCCTCCTAACAGCTGTAAAACGCTTACAAGAGCTCACTGTACACTCAAGTACAACGTTTTTGTAATTACCCGCATACACGTGTGTCTAAAACATGGGAACAAACTTCGGCAATATATTCCTGACGAAAATACAAGACTAAAATTTAAGCACCATTGGTCTTGCCAAGTGATTATTAAGGGAGCTGAGCGCTTCTGAAAAATCATCTTTTAAATTGCCTGACTGTGTGTGGTTTGCATTTCTAGTATGCAAAACACAAAATTGTTTCGAATGTTCTACAAAGATCATCTAAAAAAACCATTTACCTGAGAGTGTTCCGACAAGACGACGTTTTTTGTTAACTTAGACGTGCTGATTCACAGGTCGTCTTTATAAACTGCTTAGAACGTAGTGTTACAAAGTTTTATGCAATCATAGGGTGCCAACAGCCATTTCCAAAAGGGTGGGGGATGATATTGCCGACTGCGTTTTTAGAAGCGTAAGATATCCTTTACACAAAACATCATTAACCGATTTGCTGCTTAATCATGAGTGGTTTCTAATATTTTCTACTAAACACATTTAAAAACTCAAATTTCGGGAGAGCATAGCTCCCTTAGTAATTACTTTAGGAGATTAAGTTGTACACATATTTTCGTCTTATAATTTCGTTAGGAATTGCCTGCCGAAGTTTACCCCCGTGTTTTAGAAACACGTAATATAATGGTTTATAAATTTCGTACTTGTTCTCACTTCAGTTGTAGGCCAAACTCGCACAAATTGGTGGATGGAACAACTGCAGAAGATGGTTTATTGTTGGGGAAGGTGACTGCTTGTTATCGCCTACCGTACTATATAAGTTAAGCGGAATGTTTTCTTTACTTTGCTGGCTGTAATCTGAGTGTGAGGCTATTTTTCATTTTGACTGTACCAGCGAGAGTTGTGCTGTCCTGTTACTGAAAGTCTGAGATTCGCCTGCATAATTCTGCATAGTTATGTAATTAGCAAAACAATACAATTTTAGAAAAAAACTTAGGAAAAATGTTTTACACCCCCAAGCTATAAAGTTTCCTACATTTTACATAGAAGTAAATAGTGAACTAAAACAATTATTACCAAACAAGGTTGGAAAGTTTAAATTGAATTTCATGTTTAGGTTTTAAGTTTTTATCCTAGTAGATAATCCAGAATTAACTTCAACAGTAAACAAAGGAACCGCTGAAAGTACACAAAATCTCCCACTCGCCGAAGGTACACAGTGTTTTGGACTCGTTTAAGTATAGTGTCTCATACGCTAGGGTAAGCATCTAAGAGATATAATTCTGAACACGGCCTAAAACATGTGCTTGAGTTATCAGTAGAAGTCAGTGGGTTTCGCGGTGGGTTAGACATCGCAGGCGCGAATAATTCACTGTTGCTTTTATGACTAAGACAAGTGTTTGCGTGACTCGGTCGAGTGAGATCCAGAAATAAACAGGGATAAGCAAACTATTGGCACAACAACAGTCCAATGTTGGGACACGGAGAGTGGATACTTTGCACATCGGACGCCCACTCTACCCCATTTCCCTTCTACGATGATAACGAGATACAGGAAGCTATTTCTTCTCCAGACTTTTACACCCACGTGTATTAATTGCTCAGCCTCCTCCCCCCCCCCCNCCCCCAGAAACCAATCAAAGTAAAAACCGGTACACTGCTGGAAATGCGAACACGTGAAGAGCAGTGACCGGGTGATGCTAATGTAATAAGCCTGCTTGCCCGCGCAAGGAAAGGAGTGAGCGATAACGAACAGTATAACGAGCAAATTAGCTGGAGGAGACAAAGGGAGAGAACGCATCGCTGCGCCAAGGAAAGAAAGGAAGAAAGCAAAATGCAGGCGACGCAACAACGAGGTAGGTGCAAAGACAAGGGGGGGGGGGGTGTTAGCGCGCCTGATTAAAACGGTACTCACGGCAGTTTGGGAGCGACCGAGATAATATAGGGACGACTCTCCTTCTCCTTTAGTGTTTTTATTTTATAAATTCTTTTCTCTTAACACGTCCGCCCATTTACTCCTAATGTTTCTGCTCCTTCGGGTGCCTCACTGGTGAGGTTGTGCGAAATGGCAACGCACGGTCGTGATACCATTTTTTTTAAATTCAAATATTACATCTGCGATATTTCTCGAATATGTACAGCAGTAAATTGTTAATTAGTAGGATTACTAATTAAAGTGACCAACAATTTTTTTTTTCAGCAATTCAACACTGCGCCACCAGCAAGTTTATAAGAATAAACTTGTAGCCACGTGAACTCTGAGGACGTTCTTGCGGACAACCGAGGTAGTATAATATAGTTAACTTTGGCACATGATTCATGATTAGGATCCAGGATCTGTCCGTCATCTTGGATGATGTCACCTCCTGCTCTGTCATTCCGGTCGGTCAGCGGCCATTTTACTGACAAAATGACTTGTTTGACCACAAACTACCTTCAGAAATAAATTACATCCAAAAATCACTTTTTTACCCTCACAATCTTCCTTTCCCCCAAGTCCTAAATTTAAAAAAAATTTGTGAACAAAGTTTTTGCTCCTCAATGTGCCTGACTGATTCCTCGATGTTGCTGAGGTATCCCGAACATAAGCCACAACTAGGAATCTGAGGAGCCAATAAAATCAAATTATTATAATTTTTAAAAATTAATATTTTAGTTTTTTGTAATTAAGAAATTTAAAGGCATAAGTATTGAGTGTTATATATCACAGGACTCGTATTTTGAAGGCGCAAACGATAATGACGTCATATCGATTATGTAACCCAATGTCAGGACAACCATATTGGATTTAAGAGGTATGCCCCTACCCGCTGTCAAGTACCTTTTCCCACACCACTCTCGCGGGCCAGGCAGCTGGCTCACCTTGTCAAATCAATCGTAAAATGATAATACATCTAGGAATCGATGAATTTATAAATAATTAGAATTACTGTATTTAAATTTATTTATCTTCTGAAAAATGCCCAAATCTTTATAAAATACAGTAAAATGTATGGAAAATGTAGTTTTAACGCAGAATCTGTTCATAAAATTTAAATTATGTAAATTTCATATTTTTCCATGACAGCTGGTAACATTTAAAAACAAAATAAAACATTTACGTGGAGACCCTAGGATTCGAACCTACAATCTCTCGAACAGTAGTCGGGTGCTATAACCACTGAGCTTCTTAAGCAACTTTCTCAAAGCTACTATAATACACATCACACGAATAAGCTACATTCCCTTGTACAATTACATTAGTGTATGAAACATTTTGTTATATTATTTTTATATTTTTTCTCAATCAATGCATGCTTGACTCATGGCCACGTTTATTGGAGTGTTCTTTCAATTTAAATTCATCGTATTTACCATTTTAAAATTTTTTAAAAGGCAAAAGTCGTATTAAAAACATTTCATTATCTTCAATCGTTGTTTAAATCATGCTCAAATTGATTGTTTTAATATATTATTTTTAAATAATTATGTATCAGGCCACATTTTTTTCGCAAGTCGGCTCGAAAGAAAGCGAATAGGCTATCTACAGGTATTAAGGTAGGCGAATATAATTTGCGAGCTCTTAGGAGGCAGGCTCGTGAAATTAATTTATAATCTATCATTTCTAGCTCCAGTAATGTATGTTTAAGCCCTTTACAACCGTTGTGATTAGCCAATATTTGCTTCATAGTGATGTTTATAACGAATATAACAAACTGGTTACAATATACGGTTAATAAAAAAATTATTACATTTTTGTGTTTAAAATTTATTAAAATATATTACTACAAAAACAAACAAAAATATTAATGTTAGTCCATGTAAAATGTGCATCCTTATACAAATCTCAGTTCTTCATCGAACATGAAACTAACTATTCTGGCACTTATAAACTTCGTGTCATCGTGCAGTAAGCTTGAAAGTAAGTCATTGCAGCAGTAGCGACACCTATTAGTCACTGAAAGTTCTGTAGATGATGCACTAGAGGACCCAGACGGTTCTACTTTCGTCATCTAGGAAGGAGCAGGAACCAGGAATGAAGTTGTCTTCATAGAAAGAGATGTTGCACCTGCTGATGAGTTGTTGAGCGATACATTCGGACTCGTTGTAGGAATTGAAACTCAGGAGTTAAAGGAATTAAACGATGTTACTGTTGTCATTCACACCTATGATTCATGCTACAGTAACCCAGATGTAACCTTCTCAGCACTGTAGGTCCCTTAGAGACGTAAGCATCATCGATCCACGGGCTTCTAACTTATCTACGCTCCTTGCGTATATACACTTGGTGATATCATGGACTGCGACTGTGTTTTTATTTGGTCATAGAAGATGTCATGGGTCATAGAAAATGTTATGGCTGTTACATTGGGTGGTCTGGTATCAGTCGGTTATGTTACATTGACAGATGGTATGGATTATATAGTGACATGGGCTGGCCTTAAATGTATGGTCACCTGGGTATATGTGACGGTGTCTGACTTTCTCTTTGGCTATATTGGATATATATATATATATATAATTCTGCTTGTTCCGACCGTTCGTTTCTAAGTGTAGTGTGCTGGGACGTTTGTGTTTCGGCTGGTCTGAACTCTATAGTTCCTCTAAACTTGAGTTATGGTGGGTGGAACATCGAATGTCAAGGTATGATTCAGACAATGACTGAAAATAACTAAATGTTTTTAATACTTTTGCCTTTTAAGAGTTTTTAGAATGATAAATACGATGAATTTAAACTGAACAAGCACTCCAATAAATGCGGCCATGAGCCATGTATGCATTGATTGAGAAGAAATGTAAAAATAACATAACAAAATGTTTAACACACTTACGTAATTGTAAGAGGGATTGCAGCCTATTCGTGTGGCGTCGTTTATAAACACTTTAATAGTTCATTCTCACAGTTTCTTAAAAAATCTCAGCAGATAGAGCACCCAACTTCTGTTCTAGAAGTTAAGAGTTAAAATTCCTATTCCTCCATGATATATATATATTTTAATGTTACCAGCTGTCATGGGAAAGTGTAAAATTTACATAATTTAAATTTTATAAACTGATTTTGCATTAAAAATACATTTTCGATACATTTTACTGTATTTCATAAAGATTTAAGCATTTTTCAGAAGATAAATAAATTTAAATACAGTAATTCTAATTATTTATAAATTCATCGATTCCTAGATGTATTATAATTTTACGATTGATTTGACAAGTTCGGCCAGTTGCCTGACTGCGAGAGTGGTGTGGGAAGAGGTACTTGACAGCGGGTAGGGGCATACCTCCTAAATCCAATACATTTATGGCAATCAGTGATAAAAAAAACTCTCTGAAAGGACATATGTACAGTATGTTGCATCCTTCGAAAGTCGGCTTTTCTCGCGATAAAAATTTGTCTCTGGCCATATCCATCATTCGTTTTTCGCTGAGCGATGAAGTTATTAGCAGCAACTGAGTATTTTTTATTTTGGATGGGAAAATTAGGGAAGATAGTCCGTTATTTAAAATGATCCCACTTCTTGTTTCCTTGCTTCGTACAAACTCCCTCTCGTGATTTTCCGCTTGGGAATTTTCTTCTCGACTCGGTTATCAAGAACACGAAGCCCCAGCGGACAACGTAAGGAGTTTATCACGGGGTACGAGATACGGAGGTGAGCTTTATGGCTCGTCACTCGTGGCAGGAGTTTCCCGGGAACGTTCGTCCGCTCCTCGACTGCGCTTGCACGGAGCGATTTCATTAAAACTTGCCGCTTGGAATTACGTCGCAACACCACTTTACTCATCACGGCACTTCTCTACTCGATCTCTAGGTGTTTACAAGCAGTTCGTCGGAAAGGTCTGTCTTGAGATGAGAGGACGAAGCATCAGCTACAAGCACTTCGTCTGCTCCAGATGAAAGGTCGCAATATTCTCTGGTGGTAAAAAAAAAAAAAACATTCTAGGTTACATGTATTTACGGAATCGACGTTACGCAGGTTAGTGCAGATGTTCAGCATTCTTAAGAAGAAAAGGCGATGGAAGTTGGAAAATGGGATATTTTTTCAGCCACAGTGTCGAATACAGAAAACATTTTGCCCAGAAAGTATAATTATGGTCTGAATTCTGCTCCAAAAGAAACCAGCTTTAAATGATGGAGGTACCACACATATTAAGAAGCAATTTTTAGTTGAGACGAATATTTAAATTCATAATTGGCTGCCGCCAGCAATATCAAGCGCAATTTAAAGTTGTCCCTTTTCCCCCCAAAACTACACACGCGTCACATAAAAACGAGTACAGCTGTGGACGTAAAAATAGTTCATTTAAATAACTGGAATGATGACATTGGAGACTGATAAGGTTAACTAACGTGCTAGTTTTACATTTAAACTTTTGCAACAGAAGGAATTTTTCGTCTGACGAGTGTCTGCAACATATGGTTATTGACTTATACAAATGAAACTTACGAGAAGAGTTGATGCTGATATATTTGACAAGCAGCTAATCATAAAGTTTCCGGCGTCCTATCAGTGGCCATTATTAGCTGAACACGTACAGCAAAGACCATAATTTTTATTTTTCTGCAGTAACAAATATATTCGCAATAATATGTTGAGAGATCAAAGGGCTTATCACGGGGCGGGAGCACCCGGAGTAAACCCACCACCTCGTGAGTGACTATTTGTTCCCTTCTCCATCCACCACATCAATATCAATATATGTACTACTAACTTCGTTAATAATTTGCGCAGTTATCACAAAAAAAAAACGTTTAAAATACTCAAATAAAGAGCATTTCCATCCCATAGGAACCAAAAGGCAGTATAAGTTATCCCTAGTTGTGAGAAATGAACAAGTGACACTGCTTTCGTTTTTAACCATACAATTGAAACCTAATATATTTTATTTTCTTTTGCAAAATGCCCCAGTAATTTCCAAACAAAAAAATAAACGATTATTAAAAACAAAGATTAAAATTTTTACAATGAATTACATTGGGCGTAAATAAAATTACATAATAAATGCCCAAATATAATTAAATTGCCCATTACAAATACCAATCTTTATCTATGTTCCCTCTACGAGTCTTAGGGCCAGGTTATATGTAGGCTAGCCAGCCCCTCCAGAGTTCGTGACGTCAGATGTTGAGGAAAACTCCAGAAAGGTAGCGTTGATCGTCTTGTCGGCGCACGCGCGCCGGATGACGTAGGAGAGGCGTCACACCGTCTCTAGGCAACGCTGGCCCAAGTGTTGAGGAGGGTGGTGGAGGGAGGGACCCTCGTGGTCATGCAGTCGACCAGCTGAACGCGGCGTGGAAGCCAGGCCTCGACCTGCCGCCCCGCGCCGCCGGGCGTCGAACGAGGGCACAGACAGGCGTGTTTAATAATCCAGCCGACACCCTTCGTATGACACGTAACTCAGCAGAGCTTAGTAGGCGAACGTTTGTACGGTGTTTCCAGGCATACCGTCACAGGCTTCACCTAATCGCAGCTGCTAATATGCGCGTTTGAACACTGGAACAAGTGAACGTTAATGACGACTGTGCCGCGCCTTTCAAACGCGGCATTTTCATCCCTCAACGGACGAATACTAAACTTCGAGCGATGACGCTATAGGATACTCACAATAAAGTGAACCCTTTTTTAAGGCCCTCCCAGAAGGCATGAGAACCAGAAAATTTTGTTTTATTGTGGCCTCAGACGTTAGCTTTTGAGAGCTTAAAATGCATACACTCTGTTCATTACCCAATTGACAATTTTTATAATAAAAATTGGCGGAAGGACACAAATAATCTGAAAGGAATAGGTAAGCACGGTGTTAAAAAGCGCTCACTTTACCGTGAACAGCTTATACTGTTACGTTGCGTGGTAATGCAGATCGATGACCACACTGCGTCCCTTCTCTGCTGTAAAAGTCGTTTCTCCAGTTTTGTACCTCAACCTTCAAGGAAACATCAGTTTTTTTTTTTTTTTGCCAAATTCATACTTATGAAAGTATTCATTATCCCTCTTTAACTTGCATTTTTTGAATACCTGAACTCTTCCTAGGTAAGAAATTTTTGGTCTAAGAAGTACGTATTAAACTTGCACAAAGCCCCCTGCAGCTCAAATTCTTTGGAAAGCAGTTGCCAAAATTTTTCTTACAACTCTCCAACGGGAATACTGTATCTTTACAGCATATTGTTTTATGAAACATAAAAAATCGTCTATGTAGCTCCATAGCTATAATAATAAACTTGAAGTCCACAGTACTTGCGTGTTTACGTTCAGCACCAGTTTACATTCCGCATTAACGTTTCGTAAAATCTGCTATAATTTACTTGTTGCGTAATTAAAACAATCTTGGCAACTAGTTTCCAAGTAATCGTTTGTAAAAAATATAGAACAAATTCTACAATGCACGCGTCAGCGCGAGAATGAAGTGTCGGGTAGAAAACCAAGTATGCCTATCCCCATTAACACATCTCAAGGTGTAAAATTCTTGTCTTCATATCTGCTAACAATAAAAAGTTACATTTCCGTACTAAAAAAAAGATTAAGACGATTATTTTATTGTCATATATAGTAGTTGGATTGTGTTTTTAAGGGCACTGCCTGTCGGCTAGCGGCTGCAAAATTTTAATAGGAAATCCCATGTTAAGGAAATATCACTTCAGTGCATTAATTTTAAAGGTAGGCGTTTTAAACAAAACGTGTTATTCACGAATATTTTAGGAGAAGATCCCTACGAGCGTATATTTGTAATATAGATAGGCAGCAAGTACTATCTTGTAAACCATGAATTTTAAAAATCCCTTGCAAACAGGTTATACGTGTTATACAAACATCTCCGCTGTAGGTATCTTATCCTAAAACATTCGTGAAGAATACATTTTGTTTAAAACGCCTATCTTTAAAATTAATGCACTGAGGTGAAATTACCTTAACACGGAATTTCCTATTAAAATTTCGCAGCTACCTGCCAGCAGGCACTGCCCTTTAGTGACGTAATTTATTATTAAATTATTTCGTTAAAGTTAAAGACTTCCATTCAATCAAGTAACTTCATAATCCTATCCGAGTTTTTGCCAGTTTTTACAGTATGCAAGACATTATTTTGAATATATTTCCAGCATTTGAATTTTTTCGTTCGCTGATTACTTATAGTTCAGTGGAATTTGAATTGACGCCATTATATCGTTCATGAATAGAAACAACAGGCTAGCGCGCGATTTTGCTTTTGTGCGCGCAGCTTTTCTGCAAAAGTGTGGAAAGAACGCTGAAGAAGGCGATTTCAGTAGTAAAGAGAGTTAATGCATACGATAAAACAGTAGTTTCGGTACTGTTTGTCATTGCACCCATGCTAGCATTCTCGCTTCAAGTATTCGAATACCAGCGATTTAAAAAATATGCGCGAATATTCAGAGCTGGGTTACTGAATGAGCACTGGAAATTTTCCTGACACATTGGACTGTTCCATATCGAGAATCCATGAATCTTGCAGTCTGAAAATGTGCCCGCGCGCACTCTGATAATGGCGATTGCTGTTTGTAATATTTAGAATATAAATAAGGGAGGACGTTGTTTTGTTTTCATAGCGTGCAGACTTGACCTCTTTTATTATCAGTTCTGTTGTTACCACTGCCTTTATTACGGCTGTTTTGTTGTTAACGCTGCTTTACCCGGGACGTCGCTTATTTGTTTACGTGCCGTTACTGGCGCTGCGAAACGAAAATTTTTAAAATCAACGACAACTAACTATTTTCACAAGTAAACATTCTGTGCTGTTGAGTGCAATGTAGTACTAAATATGAACCTTTATTACAGCGCGTAGAAACTTAAAACGCTTATATTAACTTTTTTTTAAGGATGCAATGAAGCTGCAACGAATATAAGAAATTAACCTGCACGAACTACAATATATTTAATTTATGTGTTACGTTATTTACTTCAGCGTTAAAAAAAAAACCTTGTAACGTATGGGATCACAAAAAGAATATTGGTGAGAGAAAAAATGGTATAAAACTAATAATCGAACTAATATCTCTCGCATTTTTTTTTTATAAATGTTGTGTTTATGTGTTGTATCATGAATTTATACACAGGAAAGCTGGATATCACATTAAGAAATTCTAGTTGTCAGTGTTCTGAATAACTCGTTAAATAAAAACTGATTCTCGGATTTCAAGTAGACCCTAATGTCGTGGATGTTTCTCAAAATGGTCTGGCTCAGGCATGCCAAATGTATACAATGACAAAATCCATCTCAGTCCTGTTTCCGAATTGGCCTGTTCGTTAGTTTTTATCCTACGATTTGCTTTTGTACAATATGGATAAATCTAAAAGTTTTTTTTTTTGTTTTGAATCTGTGGAAAAAACATAATTGTCGTCACGGCCAACATATGCAGGCTAAATATAATTTAAGGAACTCCAGTGTCTGAAATCTGGCGTAATTTTACGTAACATCAAAAACATTAAGTAGTAACTAGAGCTTTAAAACATCTGTAACTATCGTTGTATCCTTTACTTCAGTGCAAGTCAGTTACTTAATCGCATGTGTATTTTGGCTTTAAAACCAACATGGTAATGACGTTAATTTTTTTCGGTTAATTGGTCATTTTGTAAGTGTCGTTAGTATTAAGACGAAGTAATACATTGCGAAACGAGAAACCACATGATCATTTGCCAACAAAATGCTACCAATTCGAACACAGTAATAACTTACAGCTATGAAAACTGGTTCATGCCCTGTTAACGAGATGTTTTAATACCAAGACATTCCAAGAGGCAAAATATATCAGTTCTTGTTTTTACTAGCCTATGGCATTTAAGCACATCAACTGATTTTCACCGAGTCCATCAACGGGCCAATTAAAAGCATTCTCTGGCGTATACAGCAAAGATATGGCAAATCTGATTATTAAGGATGGAGGCGGTTATGGCAGTAGGCATTTTAACCAGATTTGTGAGGGAGTTTGCGGTTTATAATCTCACACGACACACCATAGTGTGAGGATAGTTTCAGGTGCAAAAGTTGATTTCAAAAGTAGTCCTATGTGAAAACAAACTGGCTATATCATAGCTTTATATTTCAAAGATTTATATCGGAACTGAGTACAACAGTACAGTAGAAACATCAGGTTACAGTACGAAGCTGGCTGGTATAGTTGAGGTGAACACGGCCTGCAAGTTTTTTTTTCAGCCAGTATTTCAAGCAAAATACGAGCAATATTAATTACTATTACCTCTTTTATTACCAGTGGATTATCAGAATCTCGATGTAATAATTTAGCAAACGGGAAGGTCACAATATGGAAATACACTGGCATTAGTCTGGAATCCACAATATGGAAATACACTGGCATTAGTCTGAAATCGGAGACGAAAAACCAGTCGGAAAATCTCTTTCCCCTGCGATCTTTTGGAACTGAAATGCCATCAAGATGACTCGAAGCGCACGGTAAGATGACGAGTAAAACTAAATGCAAGAATAGCAGGAGTAGTTAAAAAAAACGGAAGCTACCGACATAGCAATGCAAAACATGGGAAATTTGAAGATAAATACGCATGATCAATATTTTATTCTGAACGTCTAGATTAGTTTCTCTCTTCGCACTATCCACAAAAAAATCTCTTCGCGAAAACCACAATGATAACCTAAATGAAGTGCAGTATCTTGAAAATGCTGTATTTCGAGACATCCAAGAAAATTCTTGCTCGCTGGAAATGACGTCACTAACCTAGAGTTATGAATAGGAGGGGAAACACTCAGAAGCACACACGGCGGCTGATACACCGGTGCATGCATTAGTCACTTGTGATCACGTTTGCGAACAGAATAAGATTACGTGGCTTTTACCCCTGTGACTGAATGCAAACAAAACGAAGTCCAGACCTCAAAAACACGCTTCCGAATATATTACCAGTCGTTTCCACCTCTTAGTAGTGTAGTAATGTTTAGAAATTGTAACACAACTAATCTTAGTTTGATTTTAATAGTCAACAAATGTCGTTATTTAAGATGAATTTTATTTATTTCATCGAATGCTGGAAGTCCCGTCAATTTCAAGACATCTTACTTAATGGCTGCCAAGCCGAGCGCTTGTACTAGAAAAGACAATTTTCTTTGTACAAGAACAGTTAGCGCAATCGGATCAAATTCGCAGCCGACGTACACGCGTACGGTCAATTCAGGGTTCCTTTACTTTTCTGAAGCCCTACTGAAGTTCTACTTTCAAAATATTCCTCCAACTCATGCAAATAAAATTGAACTAAGTCTAAAAAAAAATTATACCCAAGCGACAACGCACCCCATTCGCGCGCACTCAGTTAATATTTTGCAAGATTAAACTATTTATTACTAGGTATAACCAACACACCTGTTTTCTTGCCGTTTTTATTCGTATTAATTACAAATGAAATAAGTAGTATAATTTTTGGATAAAATATACGTAAAAGTTTAATTTGACCAAAAATAAAATAATCTTGCGTTAACAGAAGTACAAAAACGTTTCTGATAGAGAACATATTTAGGAAGCAACCAAATATCATACACAGGGTGATATTTCAAAGAGATACTGCTTATAGACTATACAGAGCTCTGAACACGTTTGGAAAATAAGTAGTATTCTGTACAACACGGCCGTGGCTTAAGCTACGCGGCCACGAAACCATCTCTCGTGGCTCCATCTCTTGAATAGCATTGTGTTTACTCAGCTGCACAATCAGCTACGGGTTGGCAGCTAATCCTAACCAGCAACGTCAACAGAGAATTTTTGAACGCCACGTGACCCGACTCCCCGCTTCGCAAACAGTAATAGAATTATCCGTAACGGCGAAGGATATCAGAAGTTGAGAACGTTTGAGGGGGGAAGGACGGAATTCGCTGCATACGAGGTCTCGGCTACTCTATTTCATTGGGTCGTAATTTCATTTTTAGTACCTAATGATACGGTCGACCGGGGAACCCTTGGCGTGTAGTAGTAGATTACCGCTGCCAGGTTGCAGGTATACCACCCTCCCCTTCTCTAGCCAAATAAACGTCGTTTGGCGGAGCACAGCTTATGCATTTTCCCCGCGTTTCTTCATTCCGGAAGTGGGGC
>NQII01004408.1:91252-117394 GCA_002778355.1 Clitarchus hookeri
CCATTCTCTGATTGGCTGCGCTAAGCTTTGGGCATGGGTCTCGTGTCTGATTGGCTACTGCGTCGTGCGAAAAGACTCTCCATTGGCTAGACTGCCGGCTGGCGAGCACCAGGCGCGCTGGTTGGCGAACGGCGTTCCGACAAGTTTGCCGGCCAGCGACGCCATTTTGCTGGCGTGTGCGACCGTTTCGCCTCTGCGCACTTCGCTTCTCTGTGCTCGGTGCGACGCAATGCCCCCAGCTTGCATCCCGAGCAAGACGAGGGATCTCCCTTGCGCCTCATTTGAAGCGCATCGCGGAAGGCTGCATATGGCGGCACTTTGGCAGACGCGACAAGAAAATGAAAGAAACAGCAACAGCGCAAAACAGCGGAACAAGAACGCAGCGAACGTGCTACGAGTTGGCGGGAAATAAGGGCAGCGCACGCGATACAGTTTTTTTTTCTCGGGAACCGACGAGCGACGTGAAACGTAAACTGGCGGCTGAATTGTTCTTGCAGGTGTATATTGTGCCACTAACGGTAGAAACACGGACTGAAGGAAGCCCACGAACTCACTGACTGTAGAGGAGGGACGGAATACATGTGTAACTGACTGGTTTATGGTTAACTGAAAAATTAAGAAATTAACGTTACAAAAATATCCCGTTGACCTGAATACAAAGTTTTAACGCAAAAAAACTGCGGGTAATTCCAAACATATATAAATTGTGACATGTGTTCTTTAAACAATATTTAGCTTTCTAAAATGATAATCTTGACTATGCACCATGCATCTCAGCGTTAGTTAAAAATTTCAGTTATTTAGTGCCACAAATATGGATTATTCAGAATATTTATGCCCACCTTCAGTGGCGCAGTCGGCTGGTGCGCCGTCGGTATGGGGTGCGTAAGGTTACCGGTTCGATTCCTAAGGCATGGCTGTTAGTTTACGTTAGGTCATAAGTTAGTTTGTCAGCCAACCCCTGATAAGTCTTCAGGCACAACACCGGGGAACGTTAGTAAGCCCTTTCCAATTACAATTCAAAAGATTTACGTAATTGCTACGTATAGATACGTGAAACAAGTTGGTGGCCCTCAATGCTAATTTTCCACAGAGTTATTTCATTTCCTCTTTTTGTTTGCTTCGCCAGTCTATTGCTTTAAAAAGTTTCCATTTTTTTCTTTTCGTTCCTTAATATTATCATATTAAAATACTTCTATTAGATATTAATACGGAGTTCACAGCTATCGTTGTATGTTTATGGATAATTGTGAACCCAAAAAGTGGTCCAAGAGTAGCTATTTAGTTTTCTTGCTTTTTACTAAAATATATGTTATATACACAAATAAAGGAGAAAAAAAATAATGCTTTCATTTTAAAAAAAAATTGCACACATGTGTTTTATATTTAGAACATTTTTTTCAATGTATTTTTGTACAAATTTCAAATTATAAATACTGTTTGTGTATTTCTAACAGTTAAACACATTATCTGCTCACGAATAGCCAAACAGTTATACTCAAAATTTGAAGGCGTTTTAGAAGCACGTCCACAATAATTCCATATCCCACGACATTACATTTATTCAGTGTTATTATAAAGATAAATGTAGAAAAATAACATGGTCTGGTTTTTATTTAAATGTCACAAAAATAATTTGGAGTTTGTAATATTTTATAAATTCGTTTTTGCTTCCAGAATTTGAAAAATATAAGTATTACTCATACGCGCTGACTCCTGCGTCGGGAGCACTGTTGAGGGGTTTACACAACTGAAAACTTAAGCAGTGGGCAGTAGATTTTGACAGTGAGCAGTAACCTCACGAACAATTTAGTATACACAACAGCGATGCATTTTTATTAGTCTGTTTCTAAAATCGATTGCGAAAACGGAAAAGCAACTAAATATACACCTATGAAAATTTAATTCAAAACAACACTTTAAAAATGTATTTTTACAGTGTACTTAATTTATGTTAGGATGCTGCTTTTGCCAAATCCTACTACTTAATGCTTATGTTTCCAATTGTGCAACCCCTTTTAGTTGAGTTAGGGTGCGTTTATAGTGGAGCGGCGAGCAGAGAGGTCAAGCGTGACGTAATCGAACCAATGCGCTGTAGCACATACCCTGGAAGTGATGTCCCTCATGGTTACCTGCAACTCCTTTAGTGTATTCTTGATGCTGTCACCGTCGTCCTCACTCAGTGCCACTGACTGCACCGAACACTGGAGTGTAAGGTAATGGGTGAGCTTATAGTAGAGGGGCGACCGACGCGAACGGCGAGGAAGGAAGTGTACAATAGCGGCGCGGAAGGAAACAAATTTTATTTGATTCACATAGCGACAACCAGAGCGTTCGGGTAGGTTCGGCAACCCTCGGCTGATTACGAAGGGTACGCAGTTCCCTTCCACGCAGCAGTGCTTTGAGAAAAACTCGTCCGTTCTTCGTCTTGCTTCACGCTTGCGAAAATGTCTATTTCACCGAAATTAATAATTAATAAGTGCGATTTCTGTACGTCGACCGTTATGGGACCAACGGGACAAGATCCGCCATAATAGATTCCCTTTTACAAGTTATGGGACCAAGTGGAAAATGAGTGGCAAAGTACAAGTGAGTCCATCCTCTCCCTAAGGTGGAGCCGTCTGCCTCTACGTCGCCAGTAGAAGAGGAAATGATTGACAGTCAACCTGACTAGCATCACTGCACCTCCGTGTTCACTGCTAAGGTGTCAGCTGCTGCGGGCTATCGCGTGAACTTTCTGCTCATCTCCTCCCTCGGCGCAACTCGATACGTGAAGAAGGTTCTGGGTGCACCGACATTATAGATACCGCCGCAGCCGGACGGTCAGCAGTCTGTGATAGCCATCTGGCGAAATGCGGCGAAGAATGAACCGACGATGAACGAGGGTGCGAGAGACTGTGGGTGTGCGGTGAGGACGGACGAGGGTGCGCGAGTGTTGCGGAGAGCGAGGTCAACGAGTAGAGTGCAGCTGTGCGTGGGAACGCTCGGGGTGCTCCAGAACATTCCTGGCAGGATAGACTGGTTGATATCTGGACTGGACAAAAAGTGGGACAGAATGGACGACTGATACACACTTAATTGTAAATACTGAAACAGTCAGATAGAAAATATATCATTGTTACTAGTGGTTCAAAAGGTGTTAATAAACTGTCTATAGTGACTGATTCTAACTATTTGAGTGTATTAATTTATTTTAGGTGACTGACGATTGTATAAATGTTAGTTGCATAATAGTAATTTGTAGCCATTATTGACAACATATTAAGTTCGTAGTAATTTTTTTATTATTTAAAATAAATAAGGGCATTTTAGCTCATTTACTTAAGACCCGTCGTCCCTTAATGCGGTCGCCTATTGCGGGATCAGCGGAGTGAAAGGATAGGGTTTTACATGTAAAGTGATTTCGAGCGTGTAATCAGTATAGGGTTTCTCCCACCATGATCTGTATCCGACCACGAAAGTGCATATGAACGAAAGTGTTTTGGAGTAAAACTGATCTTGAAATATTTTCGCGAAAAAACACCTGTCCCTATCCATAGTCCATTCATCGTTACTTCTAAATTTCCGAAGCCCTGCTAAATCCTACTTTCAGGCTGTTCTTCCGCCTCTGCGAAACAAAGCTTGACTACGTTTAGAATATTACACCAAAGGGATAACGTACTGCATGTTTTACGTACTCAGTTTGCATGAGAACTATTTCTTACCGGGCATTACCAACACTCCTATTTCTAATCTACTTTTATTCATACTATTCATAAATGAAATTTTATGATTTGCTCGGCTCTTAACATCGAATTATTCAGAGCTAATAAGGGTGAAGCTAGATGGGTATGAAGCAACGCCGGAATGCAAGGGCAGGGAAAAACAGGGGATCTCCGAGAAAACCCGCCGACCAGCGGCATCGTCCGGCACGATTCCCACATGCGAAAATACGAGAGCAGCCACGCCGGGAATCGAACCCGGTTCGCCTGGGTGGGAGGCGAGTAGTCTGACCACTACACCTCCGTGGCACAACACTAGTTTAAAAGAAAAGCTGTAAGTGGGTCGATTATACCCATTATTGCAGTTACGCCATTTTCGATTGGTCAGTAGCATAACGTACCGCTTTACTATTGGGACACGCCACACGGGACTTTCATCACTCGTTGGCTGTCAGCCAATGGAGTACCGAGTTGGCCGTATTCTAACGAATTACTTTATTTTGTATTGTCTATTTGCGGTTTATTCGCATTTTTTGAATCAAACCTTTGAAAAATCACCTCATGTATGATGAGTTTGGTTTTTTTTCCTAAATATGCAATGCACCACAAGGTTTTAAACTTTGTTAACATTAAAGTATCCTATTTTTGGTTAAATTTAAATTTTACTTGTACTTTATTTACAAATCATAATATTCAATTTATAATTAATATGGAATAAAACTGGGAGAAAATGTGTATTAGTAAAGGCTAGTAAGAAAAAGTTATCATGCAAAATACTATTGAACGGAGTGCGCACGAATGTGGTGGGTTGTTCCTTTGGTGTTCTTTTCTAGACTTGGTTAAGCTTTATTTGCATGAGGCGGAGAAATAGCCTGGAAGTAGAACTTAAGCAGAGCTTCAGAATCTGATGTAACCGTGAATGTATTATAACAGAATACTCAGTACATCATGTTCCTTTCAGTAATTATGGAATCATGTGTTGTTACTAACAAATTTGTCGCTAATGTTACAGACTATTCATGGTAAAGTGAGCACTTTTTAAGGGCTCTTCCAACAGGTATTAACCACTAATAATTATATTTTATTGAAGCCACATGCGTTAACATTTGAGAGTTGTGAAATGTATACACTGCGTTTGTTAGTCACATGGCAATGTTTATACTAAAAGAGGCAAAAATATAGAAATTTGAATGAAAGGAAGAATTTAGCAGGGCCTTAAAATGTGCTCACTTTACCGTTAATAGCTTACATTGCTTTCTAGAACAATCCATATAAAATTAGGAGTAAATATGACAATATCCGGGCCAGTTCTGTTTTTTATCGGCAGATAAATATTCCACCATAGCAAGGGGGCACCTGTTTTTTTCGTGAAAGATTCTACGAATACTTCGGGCCATACTCTAGGACACTTTCGTTCTGATCCACATTTGTGATTTGGGGGCCACGGTGGCTGAGCGGTTAGTGACTGATCGCCTCCCACCAAGGTGAATCGGGTTAAATCCCCTGCTGGGTCACTCCCGGATTTTCGCTATGGGAATCGAGCCCGACGATGTCGCTGGTAGGCGGGTTTTCTCGGGGATCTCCCGTTTCTCCCGCCCTTGCATTCCGGCGCTGCTCTATTCTCACCTCGCTCCAACCTCATCGGCTCTCAAGACCTCGATGTTAAGAGCCACCCAAATCTCATCAACCAATCAAATCTCAGATGTCTGCTCGAGAATGATGAACGTTCAGTGCCGGCGTTAACATAATTCTGATTGGCTCGGTCAGGTGATAATTTTCTTCTGGCACAGACACGCGGCCAATGACCAAAGGGAAGTTACAGTTGTTCATGTAAATCAATTTGCGAAAAACACGTGACTCTCGCTATAGTCTAAGAAGTGTCTAATTAACTGTCAGTGACACTGGTTTATTTTTTTACGTTCTTTAGAACATAAATTCGCCATATTTTCCCCCTCATCCTAGAGGACGCGGAATTGCAAACATTCCTAAAGCCCGTCTCATGAACGAGTGCATTTTTTAAAAATATTATTTCTGAAGGCAGTCCTGTTTGCAGCTGTCAACCTACCTAGTACGTCAACAGAAAATATCCTGCATTGGAAATGACTGTACACAAAGACTACATTCAGCACCGTCCAAAAAAGTGCACTCGTCCGTGAGACAGACTATACCGGTGCGTTCTCAGCATATCGGTCGTCACGCACACTCCGCACTAACAGGCTGCATTTAAACCATGGAGATTATTTCAGTTCTCAATATCTAGGCAATACTCCAACGCAGCAATTCCCTAGGTTTTGTTTAGTCTGTTTTTAAGTTTCAAGCTGTGTACAAACAAGCCGTTAAAATAAAACTCATTTTGAAAACACTCTCTACTGAACACCTTACTTCTAACACGTTTTTTTCTCTCTCAAGACCTCGCTGTTACGAGCCACCCAAATCTCTTCACTCTCTCTCTTCACGTTTTTGCTGAAAAAAATGGCATTTAATTATTTTTTTCGTACGTATTAATATTATTTCCGAAATTATTTCTTTGTTGACCTACAAAACGCACACGAATGTATTTCTGTACGGTACTGCACTCTGTGTGTCTCAATTAGATACCGTAACTCAAAATGTCATATTGTGGCTTTAACAATTTTTATGAAAATATTATGTTAGCAAGGAAATTTGAAGTATTAACACTGTGTAAAAAATTTTAACAGTGCGCATACAATCATTTTAAAATACATTATTGGGTAAATATTAGATCTTAGTTTGTTTATTAAATCTGTTTTCCGAAGTGCAACGCCCATTTAACCGCCGTGTGTCCATTAAAAGTAAATATAAATGTCGCGAGTCTTCCACTGTCAATCTCCTCCTTCCAACTCAAGAATTGTAAAAATTCCGTTTCATAAGTTGCGATTGTCTTGCATTCCGGATACGATATACTCTCTATCTCTAGTCCCAGAGGCAAAAACCCACCGTTCAACATAGTGGCCTACAATCGGAAGCAAAACTCGATTAAAGCCCTTGGTTCATACCGTATCTGCTTCAGAAAAGACTCGTATTTTTCCGATACATTTTAACTCGCAACACAGTTTCACTCAACTATACAAAATTGAAAAAAAAAAATTAACGTTATCTATCGCAAAGCGGATAAAGGTAGAGAAATTACAGGAAAGGGAATGCGCATGCAAATACAGGAGACAAGCACGACATCGATGGCATGGCGACCTCGTGCAAAGAAAGACTTCCAGGTGGATTTTATCTTTTACAGATAACATCTTCTCCAAACCCTTCGAGGGAACGGAATGCGAAATGCTTGTTTCTCAAGCTGGCATTGACAACGACGCGATGTAGCCCCGTATGTTACGGGAGGAGTGAATGGAACAAATACCTACACTGCAAATGGAACTCGGCGTCTTCATACCCCCCAGCTCTCTGATAGATGAACTCAATAGAGTATATGTGTGCAAATACGGTATAACAGCTTGGAAAAAACAAATTGCACATGCCTGGCAACAGTTCTGTACTACATATTGTAACATCTCGTGATTCACTCCCAAATTTTTTTTTTAAATTTTACATAGATTCCAGTCCTACAAGTATACAAAAATCTAATACCTATACGGAAGTAGGCAAATTGTGTTTATATATTTGTGGCATAGCATGATTAAGGTTATTTAAATATAAATATTTGGTCTAAAGAAATTTTTTTAAAATATATAAACATATCTCTTCGCTAGGGGCTAAAATATTTTGCGTCTTAAAGTTTTATTGTATCACTGTACTTTCAAAAGAAATTTTTTATAAGAATTTATCAATTAAGTAAAAAAACAAAATATCTTACTTTAGGCTTATTTAGTCGGGGTAAGGAAGTGTCTGAGGTATTTGTTGTACCTGTAAACTTCGTGTTGCATTTCAGGAGACAGGAACCTAAATCAAGTTTCCCTCGAAATGAATTCGTACTTATACGTCTTTAGTGTTTCAAGGGCCGACATGTGTAGGGAATTACTTGAAGCCATTCTTCTGAGCAAGCACTGCCAATAGACTACAATGTTGGAGACAGACTTCAGCACTGCCTTTATCATTGGACAACAGCTTGTTCGAAGCTTCTTGGGCATATTTGAACAAGTCAAGAATCTAAAAACAGGATGGACCAATCATATTTAACCAAGTCAAAAGGGAACCTGGTAGTTCGCTTTTTCAGAAGTTACTAAAGAGTGAAGAGATTTGGGCGGCTCTTAAATGTGAGGTCTTGACAGCAGAAATTTGGACACCTTTAGGGTCAGGCCAAGCATCAAGGAACTATACAATCAGAGAACTTTTCCATTGCACAGTAGTTTATATAACACGACCTGGAAGACAGTGAGCCAACGGCAGACAGCCTGGAAAATGAGTTGCCGAATCACGCGCGGACAGTCTAAGAGATGCAGCCGATGTACAAACGTAACTCCCTCAAGTGTACACACTGAGAGAAAGGTTTGATCCAGCCAACAAAATATTTGTTTGTATAGGGTCAAAAATATATTTAGCTGCCCAACAAAATATTTTATTGAGTAAAAAAATTAATTTTTCTCGCCGAACAAAATTAATTTTGTTCATCCAACAAACCACTTGCTTGAATGCACGAAACCTCTGTGTTGGGCCAAAAAATTACGACTGTCAACGAAATATTTAGTTGAATCAGGTGTTTATATTTGTTTGACCACTCGTTTGATTTTCTTCGTTCGAAAATATAGCTAGAATATTTGTTTGTAACTTTTGCAACAATTAAATTAGGATAGTAACAGTGTTTATTAACGAATTTAGTATTGTTTAATAACGGTATAAAAATCCTAATAAAACCATTTCAACAGAAATCTGTAAAACTTGAAATATTTATTTATGCACATGAACACGTATTTTTTCGCGGAAAAAATTATTCTCATACTATACTTCAATACCCTACGTCCACATTCACAAATTCCTTTGGTTATTGGCATCGCGTCTACGTGAGAAGACATGTTCTTATTTTACTTGGCCAATCAAAGTAAAGTACTCCGATACTGAACATCCGTGATTCGCGGGCAGTCACTTGAGGCACGTAACATATAAAATCATTCGACCACGAAAGTGCATATGAACAAAAGTGTTTGGCAGTACAACAGGTCTTGAAATCCTTTCGTGAAAACACGTGCCCCTATTTATGCATGTTGTCCAGTATTTGAATTGTATGTATTTAAAAACATTCCATTTTCAAACTATACAGATTCGAATCTCGGTCGGTCTTTCAGTTTTAAATATCTTACCCGTAACTGTTATATATACGTAGAGTCAAACAAATATTTAGTTTGGGGCAGCCAAATAAGAACGACAATGTAATTCGATTTCAACAACGAAATATTTAATTTATCCTATACCAACAATAAATTAATTTGGTTGCGGCAAACAAAGTTTGTTTGATTCAACATAACCTTTTCCTCATTGCAGAGTACTGTGAAATACAGCCAAGCGCGAAATTTCCCGGCCTCCAATAATAACGTAAATTTCGCATCGCCATAAACATAAGTTGTGAAAATTGGGTTCATTCCGTATTTCTTTATAACACAACCAGCGTAGAGTGACGTCATGCTGAGGGTGCGCGGTCGAGCACAAGGCGAGGCCATTTGTAAACTGACGAAAATACGAGACGTGAATGATCGGACGCTGAATATAAACTGAAAATCTCTGCGTCTTTAAGGAGCCGAGTGCTACCTCCTCCTCCCCCCCCCCCTGCTCATTTCACCCCCTGTCAGGTCCAACAACGCATGAAATGAAATACATAGCGGCGGAAACAGGCAGAATATGGGGGGGGGGGAAATGTGGCAGGAAAGAGGAAATTTCAGGGCGGAAATAGCCACGCTAGAACATCGTAATCCACATTGGGCCCATTGAATTATGTCTCCCGTAATACGTACAAGTCTTATCCTTAAACACTAAAACATTAAAAAAAACATTTCAAAGGGCAGAACTGTGTGAACTAAAAATTTTGATAACACAAATATTTTAAAAATAATTTTCACTCTGTTTTAAATTATTGAACATATACAGAATTATTCAGTTAAGATGTTGACCTACGGGGCTCATAAACCACCGCCCATGTCTTTTCCGAGACGTAATTAATTACTGAGATAACTATATCAATACTGGATTTCTAAATGGAAATACACACTCATTTATCCCAATATAGCATAACATGTTATTAAGCGGCGAATTCAGTGACGTGATTATAAAGGATTTCTTCATAGGTATATACATTTTACTGTAGCTGGGGTTTAGGTGTTGGCGGACCCATCCTCTGATTAGCTTTGAGAACGGGTCTTGTATCTAATTGGCTACTGCGTCCTGCGGAAAGTTCCCTATTGGCTGGGCTGCCGGCTGACGGCGTCCTGACGTTTTGCTGGCTAGTGGCGCCTATTTGCTAGCGTAATGCGGCGGGAGTTCGCGGAATTTGCGGCCGTTTCACCTCTGTACATTCACGTAATCCGTGCTATGGTTGCCACAGAGCCGACGTTCCGAAAGCCGGTGGCAGGAATCAATTAAAAGCTCCGGCACCCACCGGTAAGTGATATTAATTACCGTCACGTATTCAAAGCAAGCGTGGTCTGGCTGAGCCGACGGGCATCGCCGGTAATTTCATTCGACCGACTGTCCGGTCTGTAACGGCTGGTCTCGCGATCTTCGTGACCATTCATCATCAAACAGGCGTGTGGGGAGATTGTGGGAGGGGTCAGGAGNGCCTAGGTCAGCAGACACTCGGATCAGCCCGACGATACTAAGGTTTAACGAACCGCGTCGGGCTATGCGGGACAATACTCGGTCTCATTTTTGAAACCAGATTAAGCTTGGGTGGACGAGAAAAAAAAAGACCCCGTCAGGAAAATTGTAATTAGTAATAATTAGTGATGAGAGAATTTCACAGACTCGTTTGAGTGGAGAGCAGAGATGAGAGGTTCGACCGGCTCTTGACGTCGAAGTCTTGAGAGCCGATGAGGGCGATGCGAGGTGAGTATGGAGCAGCGCCGGAATGCAAGGACGAGAGGAAACGAGAGAGAACTCCGAGAAAACCCGGTGACCAGCGACATAGCCTGGAGCAACCGCGCCGGGAATCAGACCTGGTTTGCTTTGGTGGGGGACGAGCGCTCTAGCCACTGTACCACCGCTGCTCCCAAAAATAGAAATATTATTACACTGAGTGCGCACGAATGCGTTGCGTTGTCCCTTTGGCGTAATTTTATATACTTGGCCAAGCTTTGTTTGCATGAGGCGGAGGAATATGCTGGAAGTAGAACTTTAATAGGGCTTCGGAAATGTTGGAAGTAACCGCGAGAACAGCCTATACGCCCACATCGAAAGAACCACCACATCAGTTCACGTCTTTACACTTGTCTATTCTGTGGATTCGAAAAAAAAATAGCCTGTGCAGTATAACGTGCAGGTCATAAAACGCGTGGAATTTCCCGTCAGTGATAAAGTTTTTATCTTATCGATGTAGGCTGTTCACAAATGAAAATCAACCTTTGAAAAATGTCACTGCCTGTACGTGTGCACATTTTAACCGCTACTCTGACTGGCAGGCGCCCAGTAAAGTTGGCAATGACGCAGAGAAAGTAACTTCATGTCTGAACGTTGAATTAAAAGTGTTAAGGTAAACACTTTTAGTATTTAATTTTTTCTTTTGCTTTCTGTTATTTCAATGCATCTGTGCACGAATTTGCAAAACTTAAAGTATTTACTTTTATAATAATAGCTAGAGACCCGAGAAATTCGCGAGTTCATTTTGGGACAAGCTATAATTCAAAACACGTGCGTTCATATAACTTTAGCCATTGGTCCACACGGTGTTTGACACCTGCTGGGGAACGGTGTCCAATTGTCGCCTTCCACTGTGACAGCAGACAACCAATGTGGAGTTGATATCGGCATATTTGTACATAAGACTGTAGAGTTTGGCATGCAGGTCATTGAACTCGCGAATTTCTCGGGTCTTTAATAATAGCATAATTTGACTTGACCGACGTTATGAATAAAGTGATCAGGGCCAATTATTTTGAGCTGTGTGTTACGCACTATTCCGTTCACTCACGTCCGAAATCGTGGACACGTTACACGTGAAGGCTTTTTATCGCCAGTACACGCTTGCGGATCTCGAGCAAGGTGCGTGAGGAGTGAAGTGATTTGGGCTGCTCTCAACAGCGAGGTCTCGAGGTGAGTATGGAGCAACGCCGGAATGAAAGGAGGGCGGGGAAACAGGAGATCCTCGAGAAACCCCGCCGAACAGCGGTATCGTCANGGAGCAACGCCGGAATGAAAGGAGGGCGGGGAAACAGGAGATCCTCGAGAAACCCCGCCGAACAGCGGTATCGTCATGCACGATTACCACGTGCGAAAATCCGGGTGTGACCCGGCTGGAGATTGAACCCGGTTCGGCGTGATGAGAGGAGAGCAGGCTAACCGCTCAGTTACCGCGCCCCCCTCGAGCAGGGCTTTCGAACGTGCTCAGTTCGCCGCGAACAGCCTACACAAGCAATATATTGTTATGGGTTAAGTGAAAACTACCGAAAGACCTGCATAGTTTTATATCTCCCAGCCTATTGCGTGACCTTACGCCAAAAATAAAAATTCAGACTGCAATATTAATACGTCGATATAGAGAAATTGGAATGAAGACAAAAATTGATGTTGTCGGATTTACAATTCATCGTATAACGTGTAGCTATAAAGTAAACGAACCCAGCAGTAGATGGATTCACTCATTTAATTAGGTGCTTTATCATAAAAATACTCCTCACAATTCGGTGCAAATGCTACCTTATAGTACACACCAGCCAGAGTTTTTTTTGTAAAACACATAGAGTTACGGGTTTTCAATGGCAAAAATAAAATATCTATTGATTTTGTGGGAATTTGATTGTTTTCTGACATATAAATTATTTTTTTATGAAAANTGGCAAAAATAAAATATCTATTGATTTTGTGGGAATTTGATTGTTTTCTGACATATAAATTATTTTTTTATGAAAAAAAAAATCTTTTTTTTTTGCGTGAATATAATATAACAATTTTAACATAAATTTTTCATCCATATAAATCTTGTAAATTTATTAACCAATAAAATTTAGTTTTGGATGAAACGTTTCTTTAAGTCACAGTTGCAGCATGTTTCAATTTCTGTGCAGTAATGCACNGGCAAAAATAAAATATCTATTGATTTTGTGGGAATTTGATTGTTTTCTGACATATAAATTATTTTTTTATGAAAATAAAAATCTTTTTTTTTTGCGTGAATATAATATAACAATTTTAACATAAATTTTTCATCCATATAAATCTTGTAAATTTTTTAACCTATAAAATTTAGTTTTGGATGAAACGTTTCTTTAAGTCACAGTTGCAGCATGTTTCAATTTCTGTGCAGTAATGCACNATAAAATTTAGTTTTGGATGAAACGTTTCTTTAAGTCACAGTTGCAGCATGTTTCAATTTCTGTGCAGTAATGCACTGGTTAACCTGCTACAAGGGCTTAACTGTTCGTTATTTGGACTTCAAAATATTATTCTAAAATTTTATATTAAAAAAGGCAAATCACGTAAAAAAAAATGTCAAGAATTTTTTTGATGTCATCTTAATGACGTAAAAAATTATTTCTAGCTGATTCTAACGTACAAGGGCCGTTCAACCACCGCGTCAACGATTGTGAACACGTTGAACATGGAGGATATTTGTCGCCAACACCACAGAGTACTTGATAACACAAAGATTAAATAGCCGCTTATTTCGCGAATTGCAGCCGCACACGCCAGCAAGATGGCGCCACCAGCCAGCAACACGCCGGATCCCCGTTCGCCAACCAGCGCCTGGCAACTTACCCTCCAGCCAATGGGAAACCTTCCGCAAGACGCAATAGCCAGTTAGATACAAGGCCCCGTTCCTAAAGCCTAGCGCAGCCAATCAGAGAACGGGTGCGCCCACACCGAAGCAGTCGCCTTTTCACATCTTCTCTGCGCAGTTATTTACTCTACGACAATGCTGTTCACAGCGAGGAATCGACACGCAGTGCTCCGAGAGTCTTCTAGATGGCTCATCTGATTTGTGAAAGTCATATATAGCACTTCTCGTAAGAACGTCTGACGGCAACGTCTTTGAGCACTCAGCACGTGTTTCACTGCTTGCAAAAAGTGCACCAGACGCAAGGATAGTTCACATCAAAACACCACGACTCACAAATTAACGTGCGGACAGGTTAAAAGTGTTCAATTTTTGACTACACATTTAAAAACTACTTAGATTAAATTTTTTCATATTTCATTTAATTTGTTATTGTAATTTACTACCACTGTCATAATCTTTCTATGTGTTCATTTAATCTCTCTACGAAAAAGTACGTTATATGTTTTAATGCAAAAATAATTTCCTTATCTTGAATGTGTTTACGGGCAACGACAGTTTTTCAAGGGATGAATTTTAATACTGTTGATCTGAAAATTTTAACCAGCTTTGGGAGTCCTTGCATACGGTAGTACTTCCTATCGTGAGTTCCGCATGAACGTATCGGCAAACAGGCTCCAGAGATCGAAGGGCGTGTAATAGACTGGATGTTTTGTGCCCCGTTAATTTCACGGTTGGCCAGCATGGCGTAAGTTAGTGTTCATTCAACGTGTGGGAGCATGCAAACTTGGTTTCGGATCTGTAGGTGAGGTTGCATATAGGTACAGTGCGCGCCCGTTAACTTAAAAAAAAAAAAGTACCTGTAAGTTAGGTGTACTTGCATATTACAAACTTCTGTACTTTTAAAAGCTAACATTTTGTAATCTAAAACATTTCTTAGCTTACAAGAGCGTAGAGTGAATAATATGAGGTTAGAGCACGCATGCCGTCTGCGCAGTAATCAATATCTGTGTACCAACATTGAACTGCTTCACTTAATACCGAGCTGCCAAAACTACGCGTAGTAAGCTGTTTACTGAAATAAGTTCTTTAATGTGCTAGAACATTACTTATAACTAAGTTGCAGTGCAAATACTATGTAATGAAGTTTCAGGTTAAAACCAAATGCAAATAAAAACGTCAAATCATTGTTGAAACACGTGAATTTGGCATTTGTTTTTATAATGTATTCGCGGTTTCTTCACATTTTTTAAGTCTAACCTTTGAAAAATTACCCTATCTATGACATGTTTAGTTATTTCCTAAATATGTATCTATCACGAGCGTTTTATACTTCTGTTAACGTAAAAGTGCCTTATTTTTATTTATCTGTACATTATAATATTTAATTTACAACTAATATGAAGAAAACAGTGATAAAACATGTGTTGGTAATGCCTGGGAAGAAATAGTTCTCACGCAAAATATTATTACGCTGAGTGCGCACGAATACAGTGCGCAGTCTCTCTGGTGTGATTTTCTAGACTTGGTTAAGCTTTGCTTGCGTGAGGCGGAGGAATATCCTGGAAGTATAAAACTTTAGCGGGGCCTCAGAAAAGTTGGAAGTAACCGGGAATGGGCTATAGAGGTTATTGAGCCAATGTTACAGACGTGCGCAGACAACGAAATTCGGCCAACGTCATTTTTATTCTACGTACAAGAGAAGCTATTGGTTTGGAAAAAGTTAGAACGTTTTCTTTGCCACAAATGCTTACTATACAGCTCAAGACATCATACCAATCACTGTTTCCTATAATTACGCCCATTATGAGGTTTTATGAAGGCTTCCTGGCTACATAGGACATAAAACGAATCGAATTCGCTTTAAAATTTTAAACTCCTCAATAATGCTATTAGCTGTTCCAATCACAAATTTTAACCACTGAGAAAGGACTATGCCAAAGTTTATTATATTTCATGTAAAATATTCAGTCAGAAATTCTTTATTTCCTAGGCTGATCTAACGAGATTTGAACATAATTTTAAGGTATTAAAAACAAATTACACATGAATCCTGCCCTCCAACTCGGGCGACTTAGCAACTATATTTCTCTCTCTCTTCTTTTTATTGAAGACCTGAAAACAATGTTTTTCAACACTCCACCAACGCCCAGTTAAGTTTTTGTTTATTTTAATTAATTAATTATCTTCGTTAATTTTAAATATACTGTCTAAAATCGAAACTATGGGCTCTGTAACATAATTTGTTTATTTACGGGCGTAAAGATATATTCGTGTTGTTACACATACTATAGCTTAAAAAATAACGAAATGCTATACATAACTAACTAAACCCATGTAATCATTAAAACTATAGGGATATCGGAACTAATGAAGAAAAAATATAAACAATAAAGCGAGCGCGAAATAAAATATATTGTAAAAAAATCCGTTTAAACTATACATTCGTCCGAAAAGGTGAGGGTGAAATAGTTGTATGAACCACGGAATAAGAGGATGCGGCATTTTCGAAGTTTTTCAAAATCCCGACACGGGAATCTTTTCATACTGTACTGACATATGCTGGAAATCCAATGAAAGTTCGTTGGTCCCGCAATTTACACGCTACAACACAAAACAAGTTTCGAAAATCCGGAAATTAACCCGGTACAGGGAAAACCCGTTAAACTTCCTCACCCCAACCCCGGACCGACGCTACGCCAGAAAAGAACATTAATATTCATTCGATTAAATTATCGCGACCTCGCAAAAAAAAACATTTTTTTTTTTTACAAACGCCTCGATTAGCACGCTTGTGAACCTAAACTCGTAGATACAAATTTACGTACCATTGTTTATGATTCAAAAGTCATCAGAGAAACCAACGTTGTTATGTACACAAGTGCCACGTAAAAAACATTTACGCATTTAACACATTATATATGTATATAAATATAAGTTTCGTGATCTAACAGATACGTTGTACAAAAGTGTAGAGTTCAAATTATAGTCCTAAACAAGGTTATGCAAACATATTGTAAAATTCAGTGGTGATGTTAAGTCCGTGCATGTTGGTATCACTGCAATGCGGAGGCAAGCACTTCCGTCAACCAATCTTGTGTAACCACCTTTTTATTTAGAAAAAACTGCGTATGATCGACGTTCAAGGCCTGCCTAAGCCTGTAACGTACTGTTTACGATTTTGCATTACTTCATTTAACCGATTGGTATCTGATTATATAAAATATTTGGTAAAATTTGGTGTTACTGCCGTTTTTATTTTATAATTTTAAATTAAAGTTAACATAACGTCGATAGTTAAGACAGTAGAGTGGAGTGATTTGAGCGGCTCTTAACATCGAGGTCGTTTGTTTTATACTGCACTGTTTCAAAATGGGACCCTGAAATGAAATGAGTTACTAATTACCACATACAATTGTTTAAACAAGAAGGTTGTAAATTAGTACATTTAACTCTTACATTTTTCAAACTTTTACAAATTAAAATTTCTTTTGGTTATTTAAAATATAATGTATTATGTCTTGAAGATTGCCAACACATTATTAAACTTCCTATCACCAAACAGCCAAACTTTTTCAATGCTGTAAAGTTGGTAAAACTGAGTCGCATGCCGCATGCCCAGTGCGGTTCTCTTTAAAATGTGTACATTTTTTTTGCACCGGACGTATTATCAAGCGGACACCGGATACATTACGTAAGTTCCTGTAAAGTTGTCTGTAATTGGATTGAATTTACGAAATCAGCATTTACAAAATTTTCCTGGCCGTTGATTTTACACATACGCTGACTGTTGAGACAGTTTGGCAGCGACGTATGAAAACTAGTTTTATGTCTTAACGTCGTATTAAATGTTTAGACTTTAGATTTTTGGACGCTGAAATTATTTACTTTCGCGTTTCAGTGACGTATTTGCGGTACGTATCTTACGTACACGGTAATAATAAAACTCCATTTAGATTCCTGACGAAAATGTTTTGATGTCAGCATTTAGGGAGGACATATTTACGTGTAACGACATTTAATTGTAAAATCTGGCATTTTTTCTAAATAATTTGTTAGCATGACTGTTTGAACAACTCAACACATTTTAGCAGCGAGGAGTTATTGTAAACGTCACCATTTAGCAAGTCAAAAAAATCTTATCCATGAAAAATCAAGAAGTAAGTCAAATAATGAAATCCTTGCCTATTATACTCTAGTCTAGACTGTACACATGTCAGAGGATGATCGAAAAAAATCCAGCACTGTGTATATTTACAAATTTCTAGAATACTGCCTATGCAGGTGACCCTTAAGGCAAGAGTGTTAAGGACTATGGTTATCAAAAATGCATTATCTTATACATGTACGAAACACGTTCATTCTTTTCTGGCAAGCTCGCACAGTGTCTGCACATGGTAGAATAAAATAACAACTTTTGTGTTCATCGGGACGTGCAAATAAAATAAACCAAATCATTTACAGAAAATTTTACAAGGGTGACTGAAAGGCCATGTCTTAATTCATTTTAAAGTATTCTTATCAAATATTATTTTTAAAAAACTGGGGGTGCTTGTACCTATGTATGCGCGTTAGAAGTTATACTTCTTTGGCGCGATTAAAATAAAATTTTCGTGCATAACCTCAAATACTTGAAAACACCTTCAAAAATGTTATTATACAACGATACGCGCATAACCTCAAATGCTGGTTGCTGAGTAACAACATGTATTATCTGCTTGATTACAATGCTCACTGTCGAATTTCGTTACACTGTGCGCGCGCAACTTCCGTTGCACACTAAACTNATTATACAACGATACGCGCATAACCTCAAATGCTGGTTGCTGAGTAACAACATGTATTATCTGCTTGATTACAATGTTCACTGTCGAATTTCGTTACACTGTGCGCGCGCAACTTCCGTTGCACACTAAACTTTTGCCCTCAAAGCGCCAAAAGAAGTACAACTTCAAAAATCATGAACTGCTACAAATAAAATATATGCGATTAATACCTTATCTTGAGATTTTTTTTTTAAATTACGAAACATTTCATAGTGTGATTTTAAAGATTCATTGAAGTAAATCACGGTGTTTTATTTCAGTGTGAATTATTTCATTTTGGTGAGTTAGTTTTTACTATTTGTACGTCCCAGAAACTCTAAAACTGCGATTTTGACATACCATTGTGTAAAAACATATGACGGCTAAAATTTTTTCATGAGAGGAAATAGTTATCGCAGGTAATGTCTACAAGTTCAACGACATTTCGTACAAAGAAAAAATAATAATTCACGAGTAAGAAATCATACAAACGATCTTCTAATGTTTTCCAACAACAAAGTGAAGTAATTTCAATATTGTGGAACTTTTCACAAATGTTGCAGATACGATGCTGCTTTCAATTTTTTTTTGCCAGGAGATTTTTTAAACGAGCAAATAATTATACCTTTAGAATATTTTAATTATCAAATTATAGTCAAGAAGTAGAGTTAAACCCTCGGTTTCAAAAATTTCTACAAAAGGAGCTATGTTAGTTCGAGAAATTATACCAGCTAGAGCAACCTTAACGGGAACCAATTACCAGACTATATAGGCCCGTAAGTTACTTCAACGAACTGCGCAAACCAATATGGGTTCTCGTGCCTCGTAACTCTACCGAGACAATGGACTAGCCCACAGAGCCAATAGCGTGTCCGGGAAATGTTCGAGAGCACGCCCCGATTCATTTTATTGGTCTACATTAGCCGTGTAAGCCAAGGATACGGTTTATGGGCAGGCCAGTGCCTCGCCACTGCTTAAACCTGTCGATATCAATTGGAGAAACACGCATGTCGTACAAACCCAGTTTATTCTCGGATTGTGGGACACTGGTTCATATTAGAAGGTGAAATATGACGCGTTATCTCGTTCGAAATTAATTTGTTCTCAGATTGTTCTTTCTGGCATTTGTAAATACATATTCGTAGTGCATACTACATTTTTTATGTCACTCGTTACTGAAATTGTAAGCGCAGAGAAAATCCATTAATTTACCTCTTTCAATTTGAAACTGGCACTAAAAAAAACAACAGACACCACAAATTGTTTTGTTAAATCGAAAGTTACCAAATATTTTGTAGCGACAAAACGTTTTTGTAGTTACTATAAAACCGTGTGTATACTTCTGTCACGTATAAAAATTCACACTGGGGATGTTCAGTTGCCAAATAGTGCCTCAATCAGTGCTATAACAGGTTGTGCGAAATAAATGGCTGCTTGTGACAATATTTTTTATCGGGACGTGTGGTTTTTTTTTGTTTGTGCTGCGTGGTTTTGTGATATTAGAAGAAAATATTTCTTACTGTATCCAGAAGCAAATTTCATATCCAAAAATAATAAACGCAGTAGATGAAGAGGTGGTTAAAACACACAAAATTTGCAATGTTTCGTGCACAGTCTTTATATAGTAAGAATATTTCATTTTGAATATCAGTTCAAGTAATTATATTCATAACCTAATATAACATTTATTTCTGCTGCTATCTGGGAACATCACCCACTGTTAGCTGTCTGCTCACCGCGGAGATGCTGCAAGTATTTCCCCGCTACGATCGCTGCACGAGCGCTGCCTTGCAGCGGTGCGGCTGAACGACGTGGGAGCGCAAAGCGCTGCACCAGCACTTTCCTCCTGAAACCACCAATTGCCATCGACCTCACAACGAGCGCTCATTCTCCGATTACGCGACACAGCGTAGCTGTTAGAATTTCAATTTCCATAAATTCTACAAATCAGAAAGCTACAAAATTTTGCACCCAAAAATTTAAAAATCACACTTTGCACACGATGTCCTTTTCTCAGTTTGCTGCAGTCTTACCTGTTACTGCAGTTGTCACTGTGAATAACTTGGGAAATTTTACAGTATATTTTTTCATATGTGGTAGCCGTGAAGTAGAATTATTCAGATTCATAAAGTTGGTTGCTGGCAATGTATTGCACACGATGTTTTATTTGACTCAAAACAATTTAAATGAGCAAACAAAATTCCTTGTAAAATTACCCAAATAATCCCAGCTGGCAGCATAATAAAATAAAAACAATCACGAAAATACATATATTATTTCAAAAGTTTACTTTTAATATTGTGTGCTATTACAGTGAATTTATAAATATGACCCCAATAACACGACTGTTTCCCAGTTAAATAGATATTTTTAATGTATGGATATTTTGTAAGTGCGCTTTGTGTTGGTTCGGGAATCGAACCCGCAACACATCTAGACTGTTAATGTAGGAACAGCAATCAGTTTGGCTGTAGGTATCATATCACTTGAATATCGTTAACGTAGATATCAACTGCGACAGAACTGTTTGTCGTGGTCTTGTCTGTGATCGTATATGCTACTATAGTTCCCGCAGCAGGTCATTTTGTTCCTCCTACAGAACAGATAGTTCCTTCAACTGAACAACTTCGGCAATATTTGGGCTGTTACCGCAACAAACAGAGCTGTAATAAACTAACGGAACATTCTGTCACTGGTACAGAAGTTTTGTCGCTGCTACCCTGAAGTCCGTTTACAGAACTGTTCTGCTGCCACTTCTCTGGTGATTTTTTTTTTTTCTTTTTTTGCTGGGAGTTGGAGAGTTCGTGTAGGTAACAGGCGCAGCCACTGCTTGGGGTTTGTTTGAGTACTCCGCCTGTTTTATCACCAGACTTTACTTCACCATTGGTCCATTAACATTCCGAGCATTGTTCAGGCTGGCCAAGACTACCGGATGGCAATTTCACTTCGTGCTTGCTATATGTTGAGGTTGCAGAAGATGCTCCCAAGTTTTACGCACGAAGGTTACCTAGTCAGGTTTTAGGTTATGTATCACTAAGGTTACATTTACATACAACTGGTTCGGAACATCAATGTTAAAACTGTGGCAAAGGGGAAATTCTCGCCACTAGGTAAGCACTAGTGTTGCATGTGTACNTTCGGAACATCAATGTTAAAACTGTGGCAAAGGGGAAATTCTCGCCACTAGGTAAGCACTAGTGTTGCATGTGTACCAAATGTCTTCTATTTTATACGTTGAAAAACAGGCTAATAGCAATAATCATAAATCAAATATAAAATAACTTCACAAATAAGTAAAATTACTCTTTTATAATTTACGTAGCTCAAAATTTTTATTAAAATTATCTTTTGGAACACTGCGCACCTAGCGGCAGAAATTTTCTCTATGCCAAACGCTCACATAAGAAATCTCGTTTTGTCCCTAACCTGAGTAGAACTAATCTTAGTATTACGAAAAAGATAACACATTAAGCTAGTACCCGTGAACAGATAAATANCCTAACCTGAGTAGAACTAATCTTAGTATTACGAAAAAGATAACACATTAAGCTAGTACCCGTGAACAGATAAATACCAGCCCAAGATCAAGGACTGGTACAGATGCAAGGGAAAGCGTTCTCACAAATATCTTTTTGATGGATATCTGGCGGTAAATTACCAGACCATTCCAATCCGTCAACCCCCAGGGCGCGTTCGCAGACAATGAATCCGTTCCCCTTATCAGTCTCCACGTAACGAATGGTTCGGGCTTAACAAGGACGAACGTGTGCACGTTTTGGCCGTTAATTTATAGCAGAGCTCACGACACAACGCACAGTTTCGCGGAGTTGTTTGTGAGGCGCCCTCGTTCTGAAGGGAAGAGGAACTGCGCGGTTGTAATTTAGCGCTCAGTTAGCGCGAATTCACGGACACTACGCCAATTATACAAAGCTGAAAACAAAATACAGCAGCTAAAAATAATGTAATTATGTCGATTATACTAAAAAATTTATTTATGTTGAAAATTACACAGGTGTGAAATTCAATACCGTATATTAAAAAAAATACAAAAATTATGCAAAAAAAAATATATTTTTGATATAACTTTATACTTTTCCAAACAACTTTTCAACTCAAGTATTTTACGAGTTCTCGTGGTTCACGTCATTCTCGTGGTTCACGTTCACGTCATAAGTAAGACTCTAGCCCTCATAAACAATTAATTTTCTTTGGCCTAGTATTTCTCTCAAACTAGTTAAGAAGTAGCCTAGAGAAACAATGGCTGCATACGTCTTTTGCGGTCAAGTGAGCACTTTTGAAAGCCTTGCATAGGATTTAATTTTCTGCTCATTTTTCCATTCCGTCCGCCATGAATTCGATCTCTTCATTCATCCGCCTATAAAGTTAAACTGTGAAATTGATAGGAACTTGAACATGTTACTGATCAACCAATTCCAGTTATTGGCCAAAAAATTTTGTTGGAGACCACAAAATTCTTTTGTCAATGTATATGTCGCAGGGAGATGATAAAACCGGATGTTTGATCAAATCCCTGAGGTAGATGATCAATTCACGGAAGATGTTAAAATGACAACTCTGCGGGGTGATTTCCCTAAAGAAAGTAAGTGATTTGATCAAGTCCCTTAACTGTTTTAGCGAAAAGATGAAATGAAGAATTCAGGACTCGCCCAAAGCGTAGCCATAAATTGCCGAGCCCCAGCGCCAGCAGGAAGGTTCACTGCTGATGTTATGGTCATTTCAAGGCTCGCCGACAATTTTTTATTGGTAATGAGACTACCAGCTTCAAGTATAACATCTTTTCACTAAAACAGTTAAGGGACATGATCAAATCACTTACTTTCTTTAGGGAAATCACCCCACAGATTTGTCATTTTAACATCTTCCGAGTCATTTTAACATCTTCCGTGAATTGATCATCTACCTTAGGGATTTGATCAAATCTCCGTTTTTATCATCTACCTGCGACATATACATGGTAAAAGATCTTGTAGTGCCACCACATTTTTTTTATAATTCCCGTACTTAGTGGAAGCGTCAAAATTACATTTGTGGTCACCAATATATTCTGTGTGTTTGTAGGCAACAATTTGATCGTTGGTAGCAAGAAAATGTTACGATGGCAGCAAAGCGTGCTAGTGAGGTTCACAAAGGTGTTTTGCGGGTTGTGAGCAATTTTGTAGGTAGGTAGGGTCTAATAACAATTAAACACTAAATCCAAAGTCAGTATGAGGGGGATTCGAACCTTGTACTTCTCAACTGCAATTACAATTTGAGAACTCCCCGAGCTGTGGTTTTGGAGGAAGGTGATTGACACTGTTCTCTAAAGGTACAATTTCCTAATAAANTTCCCTAAAGAAAGTAAGTGATTTGATCAAGTCCCTTAACTGTTTTAGCGAAAAGATGAAATGAAGAATTCAGGAATCGCCCAAAGCGTAGCCATAAATTGCCGAGCCCCAGCGCCAGCAGGAAGGTCCACTGCTGATGTTATGGTCATTTCAAGGCTCGCCGACAATTTTTTATTGGTAATGAGACTACCAGCTTCAAGTATAACATCTTTTCACTAAAACAGTTAAGGGACATGATCAAATCACTTACTTTCTTTAGGGAAATCACCCCACAGATTTGTCATTTTAACATCTTCCGTGTCATTTTAACATCTTCCGTGAATTGATCATCTACCTTAGGGATTTGATCAAATCTCCGTTTTTATCATCTACCTGCGACATATACATGGTAAAAGATCTTGTAGTGCCACCACATTTTTTTTATAATTCCCGTACTTAGTGGAAGCGTCAAAATTACATTTGTGGTCGCCAATATATTCTGTGTGTTTGTAGGCAACAATTTGATCGTTGGTAGCAAGAAAATGTTACGATGGCAGCAAAGCGTGCTAGTGAGGTTCACAAAGGTGTTTTGCGGGTTGTGGGCAATTTTGTAGGTAGGTAGGGTCTAATAACAATTAAACACTAAATCCAAAGTCAGTATGAGGGGGATTCGAACCTTGTACTTCTCAACTGCAATTACAATTTACAAAACATTTCATTATTTTCTAAGTACATGGTACAATATTAGTTTGCCATACCAGCCCTTTGGGGCTCTTGTGGCGGTTGTCTCATTTTATATATACAAGCGACACACTTTTCAGTGGTCTTTTACAAGTGTTACAACTTAGTTAAAATAATAATTAAGGGGAAAAAATAAACAAAAAAACCCTAGTGATAAACATATGACTTACAAACTAATTAGGCGGTATCTTATGTTCTATGGAATACAAAAATATTGGTAACTATAACTAACATTGGATGCACTAGGTTGTGTACACAATGTCCACAATATCTATATCTAAAAACAAACATTATAAAACACTAATATATGCACTGTGCTCTTGGGTTGTTGACTTCTGAGACGTTCTTGAGGCTGCCCCGTCAGGGAGGCAGGTACCCCGGATAATCCACAATGAGGTGGTGTGGGTAGATGGCTGCCATGTCGTATATGCCAAGGTGTTTGACAGAGGGCAGTGTGTGGTTTCTGGCTTTATTGAAGAAACGTGAAGCATATGTGTTGATGAGTGTCCGTGGTGTGGATGTGTGGCAATGTTGTATCTGAAGAGGTTTGTTTTTCTGTAGTGACCTAGTGTTGCACGTAAGAGTTTATTAAAGCAGGCGGTGATGGGAAGCAGATGGGAATCTGGGACATGGGCGTATATGGCTGAGGCGTACAACAGGATTGGAATAATGTAGGCCTTGAAGAGGCGGGATCTGTCACACTCTGAAAGAGGACTGAGGACTTTAATAATGGGGGAGAGGGAGTTGTAAGCGCGGTAGACTTGCGCGGTTACAGAGGAGAAATGTGGCGTGAATTTAAGTGTTTAATCTAGTGTTACTCCTAGATATTTAACTGTTTCCTTCCACTGAATGATTTTACAGTGTACTGAAATGGGTGGTGGTAGTTTGGGGCGATAGCGGGTGAAGATAATGGTTTCTGTTTTGTTGGCGTTAGGTGGGATGCCCCATGACTGGAAGTAGATATCGCGCGGATGGCTACGGTGAGCCGGGCGCTTATCATGTGTAATCTCTATGTTGGGCCAGGATTGCTGTGTCATCCACGTACATGATGACCGTGCATTCGGGAGAGTTGGTATGTCGTGCATGTATAAAGCAAACAAAAGGGGAGAGAGTGTTGATCCCTGGGGAACCCCTGCCGTGATTGCCCTGGATCATGAAATGGACCCTTCCACTCGTACATGGAATGTGCGAGTTTCTAGGAAGCTGTGGAGGATGAAGATGAGGGCAGGGTTGAACCCCAGGAATGCTAGTTTCAATAGTAGTAACTGGTGATGTACTCTGTCGAATGCACGGCTGAGATCTAGGAGCGCCAGCCCCGTGTGATAGTCACGGGTGAAGTTGTGCGTGATGATGTCGGTGGCGTACGCGAGTGCGTGTTGCGTTGATAGGTGTGGTCGAAAACCGAACTGGAAGTCTGGCAGCAGTCGTAGACGAGCTACTTCCACCTCCAGCCTGGCCAGCACGATGCGCTCTGCCACTTTTGACACAATAGATAGTAGTGACACAGGGCGGTATGATGAAGGCCGGTTGGCAGCTGCCTTCCCTTTCGGGATAGGCACGACCGTGGCTTCTCTCCATGTGGTTGGGAAATGTCCAGTGCAGAGGATGGAATTTATAAGGTTGGTGAGGTACACCAGGGTTTTCTGAGAGATGGATTTCAGGAGACGTGGTGTGATGCCGTCGGA